>VDFB02173202.1:0-37738 GCA_007258455.2 Sequoia sempervirens | reverse complement strand
AAAAACCTTTTTCGTTTCATCAATTTTGGGTAAAAAAATAGTCTTCAACCACATACCCATCATATTGCCACTTTTTGGCCCACCATGATCCTGCACATACCCTAATATTTCTTCGTTGGAGTTGGTGCTAGAGCATTACAATTTTGAAAGTGGGTTAGAGCCTGTTGGTGGAATCTTTCTAGGAAAGTGGAATTACATGCTTTCATAGCATAGGCTCTTGCCTTGGTTAATATTAGATGGAATTTGCTATGTGATATGAAAACTGAATCATTAATGAGTCTGGAGTTTTGGAGGAAGGTTTTGGGTGATTTTCTTTTCTTCTCTGTTAGTTTTTTAAATTCGATTCACATTCTACTCAAACACCCGGTTGATGGCCTTGACTAATGTTACAAAAAAAAATAGTAATGAATTATGTGACGTTTCATGTGTATATATTTTATTATACAGTGTAACAATTCTTGTAATATATACTTTGTGACTATTTTTTGTCACACTTAGTGGCTTTTATCCTTTTGGCCATGATGGTTATGTACTATGTACTTCAGTCTTTAGCAATAGCTACTTAAATTAAAATACTTTTTGTGGCTCCATTCTTGTAAATCCTTTTTGCTTTGATCAATATAAAAATGTGGCTTTTAAAACTAATAATAATTATCAACATATACTCCTGATCATAAGTGAGCGAAATTTATTGTGACCTATTAGTGGACATTTATAATGATTAAGGTAAAATGAGACATTTAATTCTCTATTTTCAATTTTTTGAATTACTCTACCTTTCATTTATTCTATTGAAATTATCAATCTTAGTTTTTGAAGAAAGTGTGGCTAGAATACTATGGGCTGTGATGCAGATTAATGCCATATGAACATACAGAGTGATTGATTGGATAGATTTATATTGAAAACTACACGATGTACTATAGAATCGTAGATGATGATGCCAATAATTGAATGATCTAGTGAAACACTATTTGTAATGATTTCATATCGTTTGAGTGGCACTTACGATTTTGACAATTGACAGCTAGTCAGCTTGAGGTACAATTTGCATGTAGCTAGGCTTCTAGAGTATAGACATGAATCAAATTATACATTTAAATTGTAAATGTAAGGCTTAAGTTACACGAATCGATTAAGTTCAATTTTTTTTTTGTGCAAATCACAATTATGATTATACCCTACCTCACACATGATGTGTGTAAGGTGTACATAGGGATTAGGCTAGTAGTGACACTATTGGCCCATAAATAAGGATAGTGAGCACAACTGTAATCATTCGTTGAAGGCTAGAGGCTTTACTATTGAGTGCAATGTTTGAATTTTCATAAGAGTTTTCATTTTGTAGGGTTACTATGGATTAAGGAAGAAGATGATGTGGTATTATAGTGGATACTCTAAATTCCCCTACCTCTAATTATGTAGTTATAGAGTAAAAGACCAATTTCCTTCAAGTTCAGAATGGGAAGAATTGGAAAGAAGTTGATGTATATCATGTTGATTACTTTGTTAATGCATTGATTAAAAAAGAAAATGAACAAAAAAAGGAGAACCTTTAGTTGCAATCTCATAATCTTTCTTTAAGAAATTATATTTCATCAATTGTGACTATGACCACTAAGGAAGCCTCAAGCTCAAATTTTCAAGGTATTGATTCTGACACTATGCAACGGGTCAGGAGAAATTTAGGTTATGCTAAAGCTTCCAGCAAATGGATAGAAGGGCTTTATCACAATGGCATTTTCCACATTACTAAATTTAGGAAATTCTTTGTTAATTTTTCTAATAAAAGAAAGGAACTGGTAGCTAAGCTCCAACAGACCAAGAGAGAACATATTAGCACATTTTTGCATTCAATAGAAGGGTATGTGTAGGATCATGATGGGCCAAAAAGTGGCGATATGATGGGTATGTGTAGGGTATGTGGCTGACGAATTTTATTTTACACAGAATTGATGAAACAAAAAGGGTTTGTAAAGGAGATTATCAGCTTTCCATCAATATAAATTATGCTTTACTTTGAATTTAATAAATAATTATTATGAATTTCACTTTGAATTACAACTAAAGTCATGATTGATAGGGTCGCATTGAAAAACATCTATACTTTCAACATATCACATTTTTTATCTAAAAATATGTGTCGATTCTATGCTTCACATACCATAGATTAAAAAAAAAAAAAAATTGATTTTCAAGTGAAGTTTTGATCAAGTTAAGGTGGCCTTCCATTGATAATGAAGTTTTTATATTTTAAAATTTGTAATAAAAAAATTCACAATTAATTATTTACTTGGAAAAATTACAAAAAAATATGCACCACCAGACATGAGTCATTCACTTATATATCTAAAATATTATAAAAAAAATACCGATCATTTATTGTGGTTAGGCGCGCACAAACACCTACTTCTTATTTTTCCCAAATTTAAAATACTCATCGCAGATTGAAACTTCAAATTTTCACCAGTTGATTTTTATTTTTTTAAATAAACCTAGTAGCTTAGAAACTACATTCAATTTGCTACAGATTCTATTCTTACATATTTTTGAAATAATATAGATAACTTATTCAAATTTTTATGTCAAGTTGCCTAACTCTGATTTTTCTCATTTTTTTGCCACTTAAGGGCCTATTTTTTCCATGATGATCCTACATATACCGAGAAATTGTAGAATTAGTCTCCATGGAGCACACTTTGTTAATAAGAGAAAATTGGTGGATTACCCTAGAGAAATTGATCCTAGTTGGTATGATTCATTAGAGTGGAAATTGTATTTTATATCAAGGAAATCAATAAAGTGTTAGAAAAATACATTGACATATTGGTGAAGATCAAGGAGAACTTCAATGCTCTTGAAGTGGACCTCACAAATAGGTTTGATAAAATGTACTGGATCTTGTAGACATAATGAGGGAATTTAAAGAGGTGTATCGTAGAGAAGTAGGTGATCCTGAGACAACCACTACAAACTTGTTCAGAAAATTGAGAAACTTATAGACCTATATGAGTGCATTTAAATCGGAAAGTGAAAACATCTATCAAACTCTAGCTGAGTCGAACTGTGCACTTTCAATATAGAGGACAAGGCTACAAATCACTATGACTCTAGGAAGCAAAAACATCACCACAATTGTCACCAAGTACCAGAAATATAAGTAAAGAGTAAAGGCATAGGAGGCGTTACTAGAGCAGGAGGAGGTGGAAATAATTGGAAGCAAAAGAGTTAGTGTTGGGACCACTATTTCGTTTATTAGTTTCTATGTTATTTTCTCTAATTTGGCTCTCTTGATACTTCGAAGATTTTTTATTTTAATTTCTAAAACAATTGTATTCAAGAAACTGTTATCAAGACAAAAAAACTCTACTATTTTTACTGCTTTTCTATTATTTCAATATAGGATGCAATGGTGAAGTTCATGCATACGTAATATTTGAGTTATGGTGTGTGGATTTATTTTGCATTTGCTGAGTAGTTTTCCAGTGGATTATCTATTATTGGAATGATAGAATTTTGGTTAGTTTCATTGTTGTGGAATATTTATCTATGAATAAAGATTTTATGGTGATGGATGCATAAGGATTTCTCAGTATAATTTAGGTGATTTGGTAGTTTAAGCTTTTATTGTTTAAGTTATGTGGATGCCTTTATAAGTTATTTATGTTGAACTGTTAGTTTTTGTTAGCTTATAAGTTATGGATGTTGAACTATTAGCTTCTATTCAAGGAATGGATTAATATTCCTTTCAGTTACTTATCAAAGATTGTGTGAATGACAATGCAATAGGAATTTATAAGTAGTGTGATAAGTGTTATTCTTTAAAATTGATGCAGAATCACATATCAAATTCAATGCTATGGAATACAATATAAAATATAAAATATCACAATTTCATGGAATACAATATAAAATATCATCAACTACAGTTTGGAATATGATTCATAAAGTGCAATATAGAATAAAATATCATGAAGTACAATGATTCAAAATTTCATTGAATACAATATAAAATATCATCAAATACAATTTGGAACAATGGAATCTGATTCATGAAGTTCAATATAAATACCTAAAAGATGCTAATTCTCTTCCATTTCCCAAACAAAGTTAGGGTCCTCAAATTGACATTCATCTTGAGATAAAGTAAAAGAGTCATCTTCATTCTGAGTCTGATCTTCATTTTCTTCGACCTATGTCTCCAATTAAACATTCATTGTGTGATTTGTGTCAATATCATTTGTCCAAGTTCCACTACCACTACTAGTGCCACTAGTTCCAACATTTAGAATTGGAGGGTTGCATAACTTGGCCCCTCTTCTCTCACATGTGGACCTCTAGATTGCAAGTGCCCTTTCAAAAGGAAATTTTTTGACATTATACACAGTTCCTTTCATCCTCAAGCAATTTTCCAAATTCTTGTCTAGTTTGTTTCTTAACTTTGATTCCAAAAACACCAATGTACTAAAAACTCTCTCATCCTCCATCGACCCCAATATCATTGTTTGACATAAATCAACAAGTTTGAAATATTCTGATATCAAATCACACAATATTTCACTCAGACCTAAACTTGTCTAAACCCTTTTATTGATCCTGGTTCAAAGGCCTTCTCCGTGCCCATGTATTTATACTGGTCCTTCATAGCAGTTGCAAAATTCCTAGATTGTTGTATAAGCTTAGCTTCATTTAAAATTCCTTCTATTGTCTACTCATTATATGTTACACTTTTTGAAAATTGTTTGATCAAGATTTTTACTTTATGATGAAAATATTTTGGGTTATCTTTGTTTACCAAAAATTGAGGATACACAATACCCATGGCTTCAAGCATTTCATGTCAAGGGAATCTTTGAAGAATCTTTGAGGAAATACATTTTGCAATTTCCTTCAAATTATAACTAACAGATTTAGCAATGCCTTTAAAATCTTCCTCGTTAACAACTACTTATCTACTAGAGTGTCTAGCTATCTTACAATGGTACATTGGTATCTAATATCCATGTACACAGATACATAAGTATATGCTTGCATTAAACTATAAATAATTATCAAGATTATTCAAATCAATAATTTTTTGCACATGAAATAATTTGGGCCTTCTTGTGTTAGATCTAGATATAGATGATCGAGGGCCAAGCATGTATGTTTATGTAGATTGGAATATTCATAAATATAAATATTTTTGTCTTGGGCTATCTTCACAAGATTGTTCATTACATCCAACATGGGGAGAAGACTGGCTAAAGTCAAAAGTGCCTCTATATCGCTTAACCTATGTAAGAGGTTGGGAACTTTGTCTACTATGTTGCGATGTGTGTACATAACTCCAATCAAGGATTGATATTCTAAAAGAACTTGTTGCACTGGTCCATACTGGGAGATCCATCTGGTATCGACATACTTGAGAAGCTTGTTTCCTAGTGTTATTCCCTTAGTAAAATTTTGAAATTCTATGAAACATTTGGGACTTCGGCAGAAGTATGCATAGATCTCGCAGAGTATATTTTCAACTTTAGATATTGTAGGAAACTTTCTTACAATTTTGAATGCTAAATTCATTCTGTGGGCCATGCAGTGAATGTCAAGCATGTATGGTGCACAAGTAGTTTGCAATTTTATGCAAACATAGCTCCTTTGACCTTGCATCACTGCAGCTCCATGAGCTCCTACACACACAAACTTTTTGGCAATTATGAACTCATTCATACCTGCAATTTCATTCAAATATTTCTTGACTAGTTCAAATAGATTTGGTGATGTTGAACTACCCTTCATTTTAGGAACACAGAGAAGATGATCTTGGTGAACATGTCATTATATAGTATACAAATGCATACAAATCCAAGAAGTATTGTTTACTGCAGTAACTTCATCTAAAGATAATGCAATGAAATTTCACTCTTTTACTTTCTCCTTTAAATCTTCATTTTTCACTACAACAAGACAATTTTCCCATTCCCATCCAACATTTATTGACCAATGTGAGAAGGGATAGTGAGTAACACCCAAACAAGATAATAAACTAGAATATTTTGGGTAGTTTTTCATAAGACTTTCTCTGGACAAAATATGAAAAATAACACTCATCAAAACAGTTTCTGGTAGATTTGCCACTTCCATTGCTTTTCCAAATTGAGCCTCAAGTGTACCTTGACTTGTAGCAAGATTCAACATTCTTTTCTCATGCTCTTCATATTCCGCAACATACCTAACATGAAGACATTCTTGCTTTGATTTCCATTGTACGACCGATTGTTCCTTTTCGTCTATGATTTGTTTTTCATAAACTTTACCGACATGCTTTTCTATAATGTCAAGCTTTAGCTGCAAATTCTTGTCTCTTCCACATTTCCAACTACAAATTGCACATTTGGCCAATGTTGCACTTTCAATATCATTTGCTTTCCCCACTGGTATAATGAATGGGTATTTTGACAACCAAGCAAGTTGAAAATTCCTTGTCATTTCCCACTTGCGCCCCATTTTTTATTTTCTTTTTCTTTTCTTGCTACCAACATCATCCTCATCCAAGTCAATTATCTCACTTTGGATAACTAGGGTATCCCTTGGAACATCTTTTGCGGTATTTCCATCCTCATTTGATATATTTGGATTTAACTCAATGACAATCTCACCTTGACCTTCTGGCGGTGGTGAGGTATTGTGAATGCCTTCATTAATATTAGGTGGAAGAGTTGATGATGTAGCTCCATCTTGATATGATGGATCAAAAAAATTTCCAATTCTAAAGTAAGACTGTATGGTACCTCTACGTTTTGGGCATTTTGATGGCCTCCCAGTCTCTTTACTACCTTGAGGATTAGGAGTCTTAGCCTTGCTGCTCGACATATTGATCTCTCACTTCAAATAAAAGTTGGAAAAAATGTCTTCTTGTTTAAGGATAGAGAAAAAAAATTCCATTCCCCACTCAATATCATCTTTAAGATTGAAGCAAGAATGGAAAAGAGATAAAGAAATCTTATTATTATTATAACTAATAACACTATGAAGAAATGATCACTCACCTTTAAGTGTACATATTCAGCTTTCATCGACTTCCGAATTGAGAAGTAGAACCTTAGAACTGAACAAAATGTGTAAGAATAAATGACAGTTTTGATTTTATTTATATCAATCCATATTCAACAAATCCCGTAGGATTTTTAAATGGTATATTAAAAATTTGGTGAATCTTGTGTGCTTATACAATGATACGTTGTAATTTTCAAGGAGAAATGTGTCCTCAAATGTAATTATTTTTTAAAGTTATTGGACAAATAGGTCCTCATAAGCAACTATTTATAAATTTTAATTAGCGAAATGGGTCTTCACAAGCAACTATTTGTAAATTTTAACTGGAGAAATGGGTCCTGATACAATGTTGTTTTAATAGTATTGGCGAATATGTAGGTTTTTTATTACATGCTTCTGGGATTCGAGGTGAAAATATTAGTTAGTCCATTTGAAATGCATAGTTTGTTATGGCGAATTTGTTGCTTAAATATGCCTCAAAATAAATTGTTGGCAAATGGACATGCATTGGACCAATAATTCATAAAATCAAGGCAACTTGGACACCCTGTTAGTTTATGCGAATTCTCCAATTTTGACTTGGTCGATTTCAAGAATTCTCCAATTGGAAAAGATTCACCACTAATTTTTTCCCTGATAATCTTAGTAGGAGGAGAAGCAAGAAGATAAGTCTCTTTGTCAACTATAAATGCAAGATATTCACTATAGTCAATCTCCTCTACAATATTATCACCAAAGGGTATCTTATCAATATTATCAAGGGGAATTAAGAAATCTTTAATAGGATCATCTAGGAATGGAGAGATATGAGTATCTCTAAATATCACCCAAATCTTAAATTCCAAAGTGTGCCTGGGCACTAAATCTCTAAGATATTTATAGGAATATCAACACTAGTAGTTGTATCAATAAATTTTATAATATTCTCATTATTATTACCCAAAAATAATTTCTTCTAAGTTATTGCTGGTTCAAGTGAGAGTCCATAAATATACGAAAAAATATTAAGCCACATGAGATGTGTGAAGATAATTTTTTGCTAGGACTCATAATTATCCCTTTTTAGATTTACCTCAAAAGGATGAATAGAAAAACCCATGATACCTCCTCAAAGATCAATACGAATGAATGTCACAAGAATATTACCCACTATATTCACTCAATAAAAGATTTCACTAAAAAATCTATGATCTTGGCACTTTAATATTATTTTGATTATAGATGCCACTTGCCAAAGATAGTGAAGTGGTCTTGATATTGGTATGTATGTAAATACCAAATTTGGTCACAAAATCGAAGTATATTTTTTTGATAAAATGAGATAAATCTAATCACACCACTTTAAAGTACACAAAAATCTACGCACTTGAAAACAATTGCACCCCAAAATGTTATTATAAGAGTAGAATGTGGCATTGGAAGTTCCCAAAATGATAATATCTTAGCAACACCTATGAGAATCTATATTTTTGGAAAATATAAACAACAAAAAGAAACTATATATACCACTACATTGAGAATGAAATTATTCCAAAAAAATCTCACAAAAAAGAGGTCCTGAGCCTAAGTTATGAATGTTTGAAAATTTCCCTACAAAACCAAAACATCAATGGAGAGGGGGGATTTAAAAATGTTTGGTTGATATCATGCTAACATTGGTAAGGAGTATTCCCTAAATATTTTATGAAACTATGTGATTAAGATTGATGGCTTCTTGTTATGATTAAGGTTCCATCTACCTTGTAAATCCTATGTCATGGTTCCAAGATCCTTGGAAAGTGTCCCTAAGAACTTAAGGTTTATTGGGAAATTTTTTAATGTTTACTCACAATTTTTTATATTACATTCATAAGGGGTGATGGGTTCCACTACTAGTAGTAAAGGTGACTTGTGGACATAAATATTTAATATTTTTCCCACATGTGGAAGCATATAATGCGATAATAGAAAATAATGAAAAAGACAAATGAGTGATTGATGGTATTCCCCAAGTGGGAGCTTGGAAATATGCAACAAGTGTCTCTTGGTATTCCATCATTTATTGTATTTAATGTAATTTTCATCTTCCAAGTTTATGGTTCCAAGTTGGAGGGAAAGTCTTTGAGCCAAAATTCATGTCCTTTCATATACTGAGGAGGTACTCCAAGGGTTGTAGATGTTTGGAATGAAGGGCCACCTTTGGGTGCCAAGTTTGGTGCATTAGATATCTTCACAAATCTATAAAGTCAATCTCTTCAATGTAGAGACTATAAGGAGTAGTTGAATGTAGTGTTACTTTGTAAGAACAAGGATAGGTTGAGACATAAGAAGATTGTTCAAAAGTACATAGGCTCTTCCATATTGGAGGAAGAAAAGAGAATGAAAGTGAACTATTGTAATATTTTTTATTTTATGATAATGTATACTTGGTCAATCTTCTTCATGGAGTTTTTCCTGCAATGGTTTCTCCACATAAATCCTATGTTATTTGATGCTCTTGTGTTTTTAATTTGTGCCTCATTTATGATATTTTATAGTGATTTTATTCTTTATATATATTACTATTATAAGTTCACATAAGGTATTGTCTATAAGCATGATATGTTGGCTGATTTTTGGCATTATAAAGAAGATAAATATAATCGTGGTATTTCCATATTGAGAAAACTTAATTTTAGATTTACATATAAGTTTCAAATTTTCATGTTGTTGTAGTCCAAGCCTTGAATCTCATCCATTGATTCCATTTTTTCATAGAGATTAAATCTATCAATAATTGTTATTAGAGTCTATTTATTTCTCATCACTTCTTAGCAATCACAAGTTTGTTGGGGTCGTAAGAATATTCTATTTTAGCTAGAAAAGTATTCTTAAATGCATCAAAATCCATGAAAAGTAAAAAAGTATTTTTTTGTACTAGTATTTATTTTTACTGACTGTTGTGTTCATGGTGGGTGGTAGGGCCTCTTGCCCATGCCATGTAGCACTCCTTGAGGATCCCCATGTACCCCCTATAGGTATTGATAGTATAGGTCTATAGACCTCTACTAAAATTTATATGTTTTTTAATTTTTCTAATATTTTTTTTGTGAAAATACATATATATATTTAAATTATAGAAAATTTCAAGAAAAAAAATATTTTTATTAGAAATTGTAGCTATGTCAACTTGCACAATTATGGTTATCATATAGTCATACATATGACTAAGGAGTGGAATTTTTTTCTCTAATTGTATAATGTTTTTTTTTTAGATTTTGATGAATTAATAGTTGAACTTCGGGTTCATGGGCCTTGTGGATGCAATCAAAGGGTCAAATTTGACAAAAAATGGTCCAAAATTATAGCTACCTCTCAAATTTGGCAACCACTTTTCATCTTCAAACAGTCATAGATCTAACCTCATATGTTCTATTTGGATGAAACAAAATGAAAAACTAAATTTATCAAACACCTTGAACTCCATGGTGATCTTAGATATAAATCAACAAGCTCCAAAATGAACCTACAATACAAAATTGCAAAGAGGAACCCACTAGAATTTTGGAATTTTTATACTTTTTTTCTAATTCTTCAAGTCATCATTCAAATCAAGAGAAGAGCATAATCAATTTTGTAAGATCTACCAAGATCTCTCCAAAACTACTAATCAAACACACCCAACTTTTTGTTATACCATTTCAGAGTTGGCTAGAGAGATAACCACACAAGCTATAAAGGCCAAATGAATAGCACCAAGGGAGAAGATAAATATGACAAGGATAAATTGTATTCTTATCAAGAAATGCAAATAGAATTGATATAAAATGTATGAGAGACATTTGGTTTAATAGCCAAGGTGAGACATAGGATTATGGTGTAGGGCACCAAGGCATTCATGGAAAATTTACAGAATATTAGTTATTTTTTTGTGTTTAAGTCTTTTTGGTTGTAATAAGATAATTTAAGACCATGTATCATGTTTTGGAAGTAATTTTTGGTTGCTAGGAGTGATAGGTGGTTAAGCTGTCAAATGTTGTTAATTTTGCAAAAGTTGTCATGTTGCAAAAATTGCAAAAATAGGAAATGAAGGGTCACAAAGGTAAAAATGATGTAAGAAGTTGGTTGGAATTAAAAATTTGGTTTGTAACCATTTTGTGGAGGTTGAATAGGCTTTGGGATGCAAAATCAAAGGTTGTTGAAACATTTTGGTGTGAATTGCAATAAAGAAGTTTGCCAAATTTCTACATTTCCAGTGTTTACACTATTTTCAGGCAATGTACGGGTCCGTATAATACTTTCTTACTATTAAATTGATTAGTTGTGATGAAAATTTGAATTATCTTCTTGATGCAATTAGTTTAAGGGGAATTCATCGAGTTTGAAGCATTTTAGAGCAATTTGTTTGTAAACTGCTTGAAACACTAAGTCAGGGTATTGAAGCCAATAAAAATGATGTAAAAGCCATTCCACCTAGTAGAAAATATTGAAATCTAGTGGAATGGTGGATTTAGGTGTAGGTTTTTATTTCATAAAGTTGTATGGGTTGGTGTTGTTGTTGGCACATGTAGGAAGAAAATCAAGGGACTGATATTCCTATGTAAGAGTCCAAAACCCTAGTTGTAGGTGTTTTTTGATTAAAAGAAGTTGAAGCAAAGAGTGTCAAGACCATGGAAGGTTATGTGGAGTCCTTGGTGATATGTTGAATACTTGTGATTCCCTTTGGTGTTAAAATCTAGTGCCTACAAAGTCATTTGCATAATTAGGTCTCCCTATAGTAGCAGGACAATCAAAATTTGGACTAAGGTTTTCAAAACAAACCCATTTGGTTTCTTGATATGTTTAATAAGGTCATAAAGGGTACTTGAATCTGTATTTTATTTTTGGATATTCCACTTGTTTGGTAAGTTGTACCTAATTTTTTCATTTGAGTTACTACTAGAAAATAGGCCTCATTAGGAGCGAGCAATGGGAAAAGTGAAGGATCAGTGTTCGAGGAGACCTTCCTTAGCTTAATCCTATCATTATTATGATGTTCAAGATGTTATAGGGGTATAGCAATAGGTTTGTGTCTTGATTGCATTTTTGGTGTCTTGTAACCCTTGGAGAACCATGTGTCATGTGAGGGGAGTTTTGAGTCAAATGGATGAACAAGCAAGATCATGCTTTGTTCCTTTAAAAAAAAAATTGAAAATTTCCCTACCTCTACATCAAATTGGTATCAGAACATAGGTAGGTTTGTAAAGGGAAAGTGTGAAGCAAAAAGTGAACAAGATGCCTCTAAAGAATAAGAATATGGCTAGGGAAATGAATGAGATGAAGGAAAAGAATGCAAGGGAGATTAGAAGGTTGAAGGAACTCTAGGATATGGTGGTAGCAAGGCTTGATGTTTTTGAAACTAGTAAGAGAAGAGGTGTGGTTCTAGGTGATAAGTGTGACACCAGAGAAGAAAGGGAAGAGGAGAATGAAGAAGAAGAGGAAGAGGAATTGGATCCTGATGATTAGAGGATGTCCAAGCTACTGAGAGCAGTTGAGGAAGATAAACATAAGGTGAATATTGATGTACCTAAGTATGGAGGTAATTTGAAAGATGAAAAACTTTTGGATTAGATTGCAACACTTGACAATCATTTTGAATGTGAAGGCATACTAGAGGAACAAAAGGTTAAGATAGCAAAAAAAAATTTGAAGGGTCGTGCTTTATTATGGTGGGATTATGAGCAATATGAAAGGAGGAAGAAAGGTAAGTAAAAAATTATTTCTTGGGATAGAATGGTGGCTAAGTGTAAGGGTAAGTTCTTACCATATGATTATGTAATTCAAATGTATAAGAAACTTCAAGGTCTAAAACAAAAAGAAATGGATGTCAAAGCCTATACTAAAGAATTTTATAAGTTGAATATAAGACTAGGTCACATGGAGGATGATGTGGAGAAGGTTTCTAGATATATGAGTGGATTAAGATTGAACATTCAAGATGAGTTAACTTTGAAAAATATAAGAATGGTTGAGGAATGCTATCAAATGGCAATAAGGGCAAAAGAAAAATTGAAAAGAAACCAAGACAAACAAACCAGGGGCCGAGGAAACAATACTAGAGGAAGAGGTCTATTTTCTAACCCAAGGTAGTCAAATTAAAGTCAAGAAGATACAATCAAGGCATAAGAACAAGTTGTTGATAAGAGAGGTGGATTTAGAGGCGGAAGATCAAGTTTTAGAGGAAGATTTGGAGGTTAAGGAAGAGGATCAAATGCATTCACAGGAAGGTGCTATCAATGCAACAAGTTTGGATATCAAGCATGGAAATGTAATGAAGGTCAAGCCTCTAGTTCACATGGAGGTGAAAGAAGAGCTCAATTGGTGCAAGAAGAGGATAATGAGAGTGTAAACTCTCCATCACAACATGCTACTCCTGAAGTTGGAGAATCACTAATGGTAAGAAGAAATCTCATCAAAGAATAAATGGAGATGGAGCCATCACAAAGAAGGACACTATTCAAAACAAACTGTAAGTGCATGGGTAAGGTATGTAAATTTGTAATTGATTTAGGAAGTAAAGATAACACGGTTTTTATTGAGATGGTTGAGAAACTCAAGTTTCCTAGAATAGCACATGCTAATCCTTCTAAAGGTTCAATTTGTTTTGGTAAATGATAAAAGTTGGGTGGAGTTCAATATCAGAGGCTACAAAGATAATATTTTATGTGATGTATTGTCTATGGATGTGTGCCATTTGATGCTAGGGAGGCCTTGGCAATTTGATAGGCATGCTATGTATGATGGTAGAAGAAATACCTATGAAATAGAAAATTTTTGACACCCTTGAAAGAGGAGGATAAAGGGGAAACTAAGGCAGCCAATGTGATGATGGTAGGTAGGAAAGTGTTTATAAAGGTAGAGGAAAAGGAGGATAGAAACCTTGTATCCACTCCTAGACTTGGAGATGTTATGACAACAAGCTTGAAGAATAACTTGATTTTGGAGGAAATGATATTGAGTTGGCATCAAAATCTGATTTGTTGAAGGTAAAAGATGAATTGATTCTTGGGATTCAAGATTGGCTTAAGGGTATGTTGGTATGATGATGGAAGGGGTGTTTTATTCATTACTTTGAGAGGAGGATAATGGCCATTTTTTTTCTATCAAATTAGAGGTTAGTGAACCCGAAAAAGTAGCAGTCACAGGGACAAAATATCAAATGGAAGAGATGGAAAGGAAAGGTGAAGATGATAAGGGTAAATTGAAAAGAAATGTGGGAAAGTCCAAGTACACCATTAAATTGAAGAGGAAGGTAGTGCATTACAAGGTAGAAGGAGATGTGGTTGTAGATGAAGAAGTAGATTTGACAACATTTTTAGATGAGGGAACAATTAAAGATCATCCATGAAGAGAAGCATCCTCAAGTTAAGAACTAGTCAAAGCCAAAAGACAATGCCTATTTCCAGTACTTGATTCATTGGAAGGGATTGCCTAATGGAGATGCCACTTGGAGGTTAGAGAAGGACAATATCAAACATGAATTTTCTACTATAATACTATGCTCAAGGGGACTTAAGTTCCTTTTTCCCGGAAGTATGGTGCAAGGCACCAAGGCATTCATGGAAAATTTGTAGAATATTCAGTATTTTGGTGTGTTTAAGCATTTTTTTATTGTAATAAGGTCATTTAAGACCATGTATCATATTTTATAAGCTAGTTTTGGTTGCTAGGAGTGATAGGTGGTTAAGCTATCAAATGTTGTTAATTTTGCAAAAGGTGTCATGTTTCAAAATTTGCAAAAGTAGGAAATGAAGGGTCACAAAGTGAAAAATGATGTAAGAAGTTAGTTGGAATTCAAAATTTAGTTTGTAACCATTGTATGGAGGTTGAATAGGCTTTGGGATGCAAAATAAAAGGTTGTTGAAACATTTTGGTGTGAATTGCAATAAAGACATTTGCCAATTTTTTGCATTTCTAATGTTTACTCTACTTTTAGGCATTGTATGGGTCTACACAATACCTTCTTGCTATGAAATTGATTTTTTGTGATGAAAATTTGAGTTAGCTTCCTAATGGAATTGGTCCAAGGATAATTCATCAAGTTTGGAGCATTTTAGAGCAATTCGTTTGTAAACTGCTTGAAACCCTAAGTCGGGGTATTGAAGCCAATAAAAAATAATGTAATATCCATTCTACCCAATAGAAAATGTTGAAACCTAGTGGAATGGTAGACTTAGGTGTAGGTTTTTATTTCATGAAGTTTCAGTGGTTGGTGTTGCTACTGGCATGTGTAGGAAGCAAATGAATGGATTTATATTCCTATGTAATAGTCCAAAACCCTAGTTGTACACGTGTTTCAATTAAAAGAAGTTGAAGCAAGGCATTTCAAGACCATGGAAGATTATTTGGAGTCCTTGGTGACATGTTGAAGACCCTGAAATTCATTTGGAAGACCTATTAATCCCTTTGGTGCCAAACTCTAGTGCCTACAAAGTCATTTGCATAATTTGGTCTCCCTATAGTAGCGAGACAATCAAAATTTGGACTGCACTTTTCAAAACAACCCCATTTGGTTTCCTTATATGTTTAATAAGCCCATAAAGGGTACTTGAATATGTATTTCATTTTTGGAGATCCCACTTGTTTGGTAAGTTGTGCCCAATTTTTTCATTTAAGTTACTACTAGCAAATAGGTCTCATTGGGAGTGAGCGATGGGAAAGGTGAAGGATCAGTGTTCTAGGAGACCTTCCTTGGCTTAATCCTATCATTATTATGATTTTCAAGATGTTCTAGGGGTCCAGTAATAGTTTTGTCTTGATTGCATTTTTGGTGTCTTGTAACCCTTGGAGAACCTTGTGTCATGTGAGTGGAGTTTTGATTCAAATGGATTAACAAGAAAGATCATGCTTTGTTCCTTTCAGAGAACTTTTAAATTTCCCCATCCTTTGCATTAGATTAGAAAAGATCATGAAAAAATTCTTAATATGCCATCAAAAAACCAATATTAAATTACCTAGGACACAAGTATTAAATGAAATGTTAAGGCAATATAAGATCACATGACACCTAGACTTGTAGAAAGATTCCTAGGACCTAAGTAAACATAACATGTGAATTGAACCTATTAGGTGAACTAGTTAGGTAAAATACCTTATTCACACCAATAGGGATAAATACAAGTATTAAGGATAAAATTATAAGCACATATTTTATATTTAAACCATAAATAAAATCCTTAGAATATTAATATACATTTTGATATATTGGAGCTATTATTGAAACAATTAGTTGAGGATTAGCTCCTAATCTAGGTGGATTGAAAATATAGTACTCCCTTGTAACACATAAATTAGTTACATCATTAAATATGGATACTTTTTCACTTGGTACCTAGGCTAAATTAGATACTTGGTAAACATCACTTTCTATGCCATCTTTAGGTATAAAATCACCACCAATAGTAAACTTATATTTATAAGAATTTTCTATATATCAATATTCTCATAATTTTTAAAATATGCATATTTAAATTTAATGTTTTACAATTTTATTTAGGATCATTTGTTTATTGTTTTATTTTTTAAACAATGTATTTATTTAAACAAAAATATGTTTATTTAGAATTATATTTTATAATTACATAGTCAATATTGTGAATCATATAATATTGTATGATTCTATATTGGATAAAAAATACTTCAAAAACCTTTCTCAAATTTTCCTACCTCAAAATCTACCTCAAATTTCCCAACTGCAATCCCCTACCTCAAAATTTACCTCAAAGTTCTCACATCAAAACCAACATTAAATTAAAGAAGAAAGGTTAAGACTAGAGATAACTCTAAAATACTCATGTTTCAAATAAGAATATATATTCATTTCATACTAATCCTCATATTTCCCCTCATTTACATATGTTTTCCACTTTTATGTAGGTTACATAATATTTAGTTAGAATCTTCATATTTGGATATATTTCATAATTAAAGGGAGGAAAAGATTTGGTAATTTTATTCAAATGTTTTGTCATACAAATAAATATAATATTTTTAAATATTAAAAAATAAAAATTAGCATCATATTTCATCAACCCTTCTTCAAATATTCTCATCCTTCTAACAATAAAATCTTAAACAAATGGTGTAGGCATATTAGTATTTTACTTAGTTTTTGGAATATTGGTGGATGGTTTTTGACCCTAAGACACACAACAATCTAGAGGTGAAATTATTGGTATGTATTTGAGATTGGATAATACCTAATTAATTTGTATATGAGCTCATTCTAGGGTGTTTGTGGTTGCATTCCATAGTCTAGACATGATGCAAGTGTTAATCCAAACAAACAACTTTTAACTCCTTTGTTGGTCACTCATACTAAACCTACCATTATTTCTCCCATTCATTTTGGGATATGATTAAAAACTAGGAGCATTGAGTAGATTATCACAATAATTAATTCACCAAGCTACCTAGCTTATAACATTAGTAAACAAGGAGCATAGAAGACATTGTACTATTCCATCTAGCACCTTGTGAACATCAACACTAGCACATAGTTCATATTATTTCTATAGGAATTGTAATAAACCCTATTATTGTTGTTACTTTGGTTTGGAGTTCTAGTTACCAAAAGAAATTGTTGAAAGTTTTGTAGTTAATGTTATCTCTTTGATAATCTTGCATAAATCATCATCAAAATATTAGAAGTATTTTGGTTCGTACCTTGATTTGTAAGAGATTATTAGCCTCTGAACAAGTTAGTCAAACCTTTTCGAGAGCCAATAAGTATTTAAGACCTCCATCCCAAATGAAAAACCTATTTTTGTTGACTGTTTGAGGTCTTTGGTTTATGTCCTTTTATGTCCATAATCTTGTTGTTCTTGTGGTGTTATTTCAAGAGGTTCTCAAAGCCTTGTTAGAGGTCAATGAAATTCTTAAATCCAAGTGTGTTTTCAAAAAGGCTTGAGGTGGAATATATCTTAATGATTTAAGGAAAAGGAAAATATTGGGAGATGAAAAAGAGTGAATCTTGTGCTGGCATTCAAGCTAGTTCTTAAAACTATTTTGGAAATCAGCATGGTTCGTGAAACCTTTTTGACTTTCAATAAGGTTCTCGAAACCATTTTTGCTTCTAGGAAGGTTCTCAAAACATAATCATTTCCCATTTCAAAAAGATGACTTCTTTGAGAAAAAATGGTTACTTTATGAAGTGGTTAAGAAATGAAATATCCTTTCAAAATTTTGAATGGTTCTTAAAATAACATGAAGCATCACCTTAGTTATGTAAACTATTTTAACTTTTGACAAAGTGAAAGTTGAGAATGGAAGAGTTTGTGTCAAAGAGAAATTAATGTTGGTACAACCAAACTTTCCAATCATAATAAATATTGTTTGGGGAATTGTGAAAAACTTATTGTCTACTTATCAAGAGGGATTATCTAGCAAAAATGATTTATTTCAAAGCATTTTCTAAAGAGGAAAGTTGGGAGTGGGAAGCATATTTGCAAAGGAGAATAGAAGCAACTTAGTGGACCATAGGAAATACAACACAAGGATTCTCCAATGATAATTAAAGGTACATATTCCTCAATTTCCCTCTATTTTTAAAAGGGGTAACCCATTAGAGTATCAAATTTTCATGAATACTTGTGTAATATGCAATTCTCTACTCCAAATTAAAAAAAACTTCTAGATATAACCATTTTATTATTCAGAGAATTGGGCAAGGTATTTTTTGTTGTAATCAATGATTCAATGAATTACAAATATCTAGTATATGAACATCTCTTTGGTTTGGAAAGCACACTCCCAAAAATCAAAGACACGAAACTAGCACACATAAATTTAAATGATTTTTAGGAAGGAATGAATACTAAAAAATAAACCTCCTATCATGTAGAGATTAGTGGAGAGAATTTTGTTGCAATCAACTAGTTTCCATATTGTAGTCCAATTCCTAGACCTAGTAATTGAATGCATTAATCATTATGATCCCTAGAAAAGAGAACTCATTATAGAAGACAATAGAGTCATCACTAAACTTGATAGGGACACAATTTATTCATTGACCTAAAAATACCTCATAGAGAGGAATATGTACACATGAATGTATCTACTTCATACCAATAATTTTCAGAAAAGATAAGTCATTGTTAGAATTTAATGGCTAATAATGGTTGGCGACCCCTAAAAAGGGAAAATTATAGCTGCCTAGAAATTTGCATAGATCTCATTTCATGAATGAGATAGGTGAAATAATAGTGTTTCTACAATGACTAATTGGTAAAGAATACACTCATAATTTTGAGGTTTGGATGTATTTCTTTGTAATGATTATTTTCCAAGGACAACAATTCATTGATTGGGGTGAGATTATTATAAACTACATGCATAGGCAGATAACTCATTTT
The DNA here is from genome assembly GCA_007258455.2 of Sequoia sempervirens. Classification (NCBI taxonomy): domain Eukaryota; kingdom Viridiplantae; phylum Streptophyta; class Pinopsida; order Cupressales; family Cupressaceae; genus Sequoia; species Sequoia sempervirens. The sequence goes on along the minus strand of VDFB02173202.1, from coordinate 18,353 downwards.
AGGGTTAATAAATATTTTTATGTCCTCATATTTATTTTACACCATTGCGAGCATGAGAGCATGGTTGGGGTTGATAACTAAAGGCAATTTAAATGATGACACCTAGTTTATGAATATTATTACCAACTTTAGCTTGAAACTAGTTAAAGGAATTTTAGGTGAGTAAATGAGATCCATTCTCCATTATAGTAGCAAGAGAATTGCATGGGTAATTGAGCATGATAATATCCCTAGAAGCTACCCAATTAGTCAATTTATGTGGGATATTTTTTATTGAATTTCAAAGGTTCACATATATCAAAATTGGTAGATATAACAAATTCTCATGCAAATTACCAAATTATGTTACTGAAATATTTGTGTTGACTAAGATGTGTCATCAAATTGGAGAAACTCAAGCTTTCTTAGTAAAATCATTGACTTGTATGGTTAGGGAAATATTTGCAATAATCTTCTAGTCCACCTTCAACTTCTGGTCTAATAGGAGCATATTAGTGGATTGTCAAAAGACTACCACATGGTTCCATTCGAGTTATTAAAGAGCACTAAGTTCCCCATTTATTCAATAATTAGTTCTTGAAATAAGGTGGAGGATGTATTTTTAGACTAGATGATACTACCATTTGCATCCTTTAATACAATATTCCTAGAGGAGGTGAGTCTCACACTAAATGCTCTTTTTTTTGTAGTCCACACCACCACTAGGTCATCTAGATCACTATAATCAATCTAGTAGATAAAAATAGAAAACTAGAAATTATTAGTCCATGTCACTGTTGGATAAGTGATGTTGAGCATGCATGTAACATTTCCATGCATTTATCTAATGTATGTGATTGTGGCTATTATGTGTAGGTTTATTTTTAGACAAACTATTTTATTTTAATGTTTACATGATTGCATGAGTTGTGTGCATGAAAATAATTTATTATGATCAATATTTAGAATCCATAAACTTTATGATCAATATTTAGAATCCATAAACTAAGGCTACAAGTATGATTTGTATTGAGAAGAAGACAAGACATTTATGTTGAGGCAAGATGTAATTCATTCTAATTTGAAAAGTTCAATAAAATATTTTTGTGTGTTATTTCTATCTATCTCTATGTACAAAAAATATAAGTTTATTGTCTTCTTTCAAAATTTACAATTGATATAAGAGCTAAAGGATTAGTGTAGAGTTGAAATGTTATGGTTGTGGAGTTTGAAGATAAGCCTAGTTATAGATTTCTTGAAGAAATTTATAAAAAATATAAACGAGACTGAGGTTTTAAAAGAAAGTTATTGTTGAGAAGATATCACCAATTGGTTATCATTGGAGAAAGTCATGCACTATGATATCATAGTATTATGAAGTTGCTAGATTCAAAGGAAAAATGTCATAAATAAACGACAGTTGTAGGTGATACAAGGGAGAAAAAATAAAGAGAAATTGATCGTAGCTAAGGAATAAATTTGTTCTAGCCATCTATAAATAAGACATGACTTGTAAGAAAAGAGATAGTCATGAATATTAAAGGTATTGTTGCAATCATTGTTTAAAGTAAGTTGTTTTGGTTTGTTCACATTTTTAGAAGGTAGAAAATAATTCTTTAGAGAAGTATATATCATAACATAAGGAAAATAAGTAGTTTGATTAGAGGAAGTGATGTATAGTAGGGGTGAAAATGACCACACAATCTCAAACAAACACTTACAAGTGCCTTTGTTAATCAAACTATGGGTTTTCCTTCGCAAAACCTTGTTCTTCCTTGTAGCCTTTCAAAAAGAAATTTTTGGACATAAATTTTCAAATAGAACTGATCTATAATTTTAGATACCCATTTGGCCATTCTCAAACATATCTCAAAATCAAGGTAGGTTTCTTTGTATAAAATGCTTGAAAAATTGGCTATGCCACTTCATGACTAGGCCTAATTAGGCAAATATGCATGCTACAACTAGGTTATGAACTTCAAGGGTTTTCAACTCATGTTATAACACCTTCAACACACAAAATTTGGTCACCACAACCTATTTCCTTCCTCTTAAGCAACTCTCTTCAATACCCTTTTCACCAAACCCTCTAAGCCACTAAGGTTCTCATTGCAAACAAGGCTCAAAGACATCAACCTATCATCCAATACTCCCTCACACATGCAGACCCCAAATACTAAACTTTGCAAGGACTTGAAACATGTAAAATAAGAATTAATTAAAAAATTGCATTGCTTCCTCATGGTAGAAACTCAAGAAAATGCATTTTTTGTGTGTTCTAGAACCCTAGGTGGGGTTTGTGGTTGTCTTCACAAAAATGTTGATATCTCATGTAAATCTTGATGTATTTTGATAAAAACAAAAAAATTGTAAAGGTAAGAGAGCCTTGAAACTTTTATAAGTAGTTTCTAGAATGTACAAGAAGATGCAAATCTGTACCATGTGACATAACATGAATTTTATGCAAGAAACATAGTTTTGATGTACAAAAATGAAAGGAATAGTCATCTACAAATTTCACAAGTCAAAGAATTAAGAAAATAAATCTAGTGAGACTAAATAGGAGTTTATTACAGAAATTTCCTCAAAATTTTATCAAAATCCAATTGTGGAAAGAAGAGTTATTCCATTTTTCCTAAAATTGGTAACCCTAGGACAACTTTTAGGCAATTTTTACAAAAATGCTTGTAACTGTCTTAATACTCAATGAAAATTAATGAACAAAAAAGAAAATGAAATTATATTAATGTACCAACACATTCCAATTGGTTTCATGTCAATATGTGGTACGTACAATTCATACCAAATGAAAGAACATGTCTGAACGTGAGAAAATGCATAGAAAATGCTTGTTTTCATTTAACAAATCTTCAACCACAATGCAGGTTTAACCCCCAATTCAAGTTTGGAGGGTGTATTTATACATTTTACATTGATCCCAACTATTTCCAACCACAATTTAATTATTTTTTTCATAAAACACCATTTTACAACTTTTTACAAAAGTTGTTTGACAATTCTTTGACAACATTGACAACATTTGAACAACTTTTACATGTTTTGCTTAAATTGAACCAAAATTCAAAAAATGGTCCTAGATGAAATCCAATGGTATCAAATGACCTTATTTATTTCAATCATACCAAAACAAGAAAAAAACTCAAAAGAATGATATCATATGCATGAGGGTGCCCCTACATTAGGAAGCCAAATTTCTAAAGAGATTGTAGAATTTTTATTACAAAACAAGACACATGAAGCTATAGATGGAAGTTAATTATCTATATCAAAATCATATTAAAGTGAAAAGGTAAGGTGAGTTTAAATAATTTACTTCAATATGAAAATTTGGAAAAAGAGTAAAGAAGGAAAATAAATTTGATGAAAATGCGATGTAAATCAAGAAATATAATTCATAGTTGACAATATATTTAAAGGATTTTGGAAAGGAAATATGTGAATATTTGTGTGAAAGTTAGAATCTTGAAAAAGCATTAGAGAATTTGAAAATTGAGAATGAAGAGCTAGAAGAAATATTGAAGTTATTTGATGAGGTGAAAGAAAACCTAAAGTGGTTAGAAGAGGAAAATAGTTTACAGAATAAGGAATTATCAAAATTGAAAGAATAAAATGAACAATTAGTAGCATTCAATGAATGTCTAAGGTTAAAACCATTCATTTTATGTTTCATGTGGAATAGATGATTCAAGTTGGTATTTTGTTCAAATTGTTGATTTTTTTGAAATTTTTTTCAATAAAGAATGTGAAACTAGAGGTCAATGTTTTTGAAACTAAAGATTTTGCATCTTGTGATGTTAATAACAAAAAATGGTTTGAAAAGAATATTAGTTTGAAAATAATGAAAAAATGTGATATGATGGAAAAGGTTTGGGAAAGCACGGGAAATGAATTAGAGAGCCTAATTAGCCAATTGTGAGGCCAAGGAATGAAGGCCTTGGGTATGGTAAGAGTGATAGAAATGACAATGTAAGTATTGTAGGTTGATGCAAATCAACTCAAGGAATACAATGTATACAATATTATCATTGTCATAGGGAAGGACATAAAGAGGAAAAGTTTTGGGATCTTCATCCTTGTTCTATTTATGGATTCAAGAATCATTTTAAAAAAGTCATGTTGGCATAAATAATGGAATGGAAAATGTATGAAAGATTCTATAAATATTAGTTATGGATGGATCTAGTTGGAAATAGGCTACAAATATGTTCAAAAGGTTCTAGAAGCCTAAATGTGGGCATGTTAAAATAAATGGTTTTTAAACAAAGTTTGAATGTTCGGGAAATGTGGCTTATGACTACTTGTTATGATTGGAACATTGAAAAGTGTCATGTAATTTGGGAAAATATTAGTCTTCTTTATGTTAGAGAAAGGAAGGGAAATCCCTATGATCTCTCTAGAGGGAGAGAAATGAGTAAATGAGTACATAAATTATAAATAAATTGTATTAGGTGGGTCTATAAGAGTAGAGTGATGGTAATCTTAAAGTGTGAGTTACATGGGTACAATTTTGTTTGATTAGGAAAAGGAATCAAGGTCCTAAATCACACTTGTTTCAATTTTGTTTGAAGGATTAGAAATGATCTCAAATCCACTTGACTACCAAACCAAATAGGAAGAGTCGAAATGGTTTATCATGGTTCCAATCCTTGTGAATATGTGTGTGATGACTGATTTGGATGATTATTAATTGACTAATTTTTATCATACAATGATCTAACTATGTATAACTATGAAAATACAACACTTTGTTATGATTTTTGAGAAATAAAATTCAATAAGATACAAAAGAAAACCCAAAAAAGTAAAGAGTAGATACAGAGGTACCTGATGTGAAAAAATGAGGATGAAAAGGCTAGTTTAGGGCATGTTGTTCCCTAGACTAAGTTGTTTCTTTTTAATATATTATTTTATGGGCCTCAAGTCACTAATACATAACTTCTTTCCTCCTGGGGTTATTGTCAAAACTTTGTCTGTTGATGAGAAAATATAGATTCTATGACTTAACAACTTGTAGGGTTTGAATACATGAATGGGAAAATAGCCCTCAATCTTCCTCTAATTTACTTTAGATATGTAACTTGCATACATGAAAAGAGGGGAAGGGTTGTGCCATATAGGGGCTTGTCTAAGTCAAATTCCCTGTTGGTATTCCTACATCTACAATGGAAAATTATGATATAAAAGAGAACTTTTCCTTGGTTTGATAGAATCTAATGATAAGAAATTAATGAATTGACAACCTGTTACCACACAGATCTAATCTCCATGATGGACTAAAGTCACACTCATTAGCTTCAAGGATCAATTTTTTCTTGACTTGAATTGATTTGAATATTTACAAGTATTAGTACTCATAATCAAAATGTATGCAAAACATGACCAAAACTTACATAAAAAATGACATGATGATTGAATGATGAAATTTTATAATAATCTTTAAAATTCAACATTTTATTGCTCTTAAATGCTTTTGGTATACTTGATTTGCTCAATTTAAAATTGCTAGTTGTGCTCCTAGGTATCATTAGGATTTGAAATGATAAAATGGCTAGTATTTATATGTAATTTTTTTGAATTTTAGAGGATTTGTCATAGGTGATGCTGCTTGGAAACATGAGCATGGAGGGTACATAATGATGTGTTGCAGTGTTGTCATTGATGTCAACATTGTAACTTATTTGAAGATTTGGTTGCAAACCATTTTGATTAGTTCTAATAGGTTTTGGAGGTATTGAATAAGACATTTTTTCTTGTTGGTTTTGTCTGGTAAAGGTAGTTGTAATGGGAAATTGGCTAAGTACCAATTCTATGTATAAAGTATTATAGTAAACCCATTTTTGGGTCTACACCACTCCACAAATAAATATTTCACTCTATAGTTCTAACATAATTTTGGTGGATGTTAGATGTATCTGATTCCAAGTTTTCATCAAGTTCTGGCAAGTGGTTTGATAGATATGTGTAATAGAGCTTGGATTGGAAAATTGTAGTGATTTTATTTATAGTGTAGTTGTGTGGGATATTCTTCACATCTTTGCAAATGAGTTGTTGGATTTATGATCTTGAAGATAAGTTGATAGATGGAAGTAGACTATGGATTCCAATTGGCATGAAGCTTTGGAGTCCATGTGTTGAGATGTGGATACACAGTTGAAGGTTTTTTCTATCAGGTCTTATAAGGAGTCAGCCAAATATGTTTGAATTTATACAAAAATTAAGTATTGCAATCTTATGTGTGATCAATTATAGGTCCATGTCGACCTATATTAAATTGTTTTGAGTATTAAATTGTGGCATGTATGTATGAAATTTTTAGAGCTGACAAGTTATATTTTGATTGTTACATCTAATTAGGCCCACCTAATTGATGTTATGTTTGATGAAAATATATAAGTTGGATTATTTTTGGTATTCTAGGTGATAGATGATGTATGAGATGTAAATTTGATTAGAGTGGTGCAAAGTTAAGTTGTGAATGTTGAATAGAAGATCAAAATTGTGTGAATGAAGAGTGAGGAGAAGTATTAAATTAGAGTAAGATAAATATTGTTTATTGTGCTTCAATGGGACTATATTCATGTTGTAGAAACTAAAAAATGTCCTAGATGATATCATATACGATTCAGATTTACTAACATCATTTCCTCTTTGAGACCATCCTCTTTTTTCTTAATTAATCGAATTATCCTAGCTAATTAATTAATTGCATCATTTTCGTCTATTAACCTAATTACTTCAAATTGGGTTAATTCACCCTCTTTCATGCTAACATTTCATCTAATTAAATTAAATAGATCAAAATATTTAATTTAATCTTCTAATTTAATTAAATAACACTAAGTTATTTAATTAAATATCATTTCATCTCTCCCCCATTCATTAAATCATTTAATTTAATGAATATCCCCTTTAATTCTTCTAATCTCTTAATTGTATAATTAAATCATGTTTAATTAACAATTAAACTATTTTTCCTCTAAAAGGGGAATATTCCTATGGAATATTCCTTATCTCCTTTTTGCGTAATTAAAAATTTCTTTTAATTTGCAAAATATCTTTATCCTCACCCATGAGAATATTCCAAAGAATATTCTCTCTCCTTCGATCATCACACTTGGCTTCTTGAACAAACTAAACCTTTAAGCTCTTGAGCAAGTCACCTGGTGACCTATGTGTGTAGGTCAAAAGTGTGTTTGTTTGGAAAAAAAGTAAGCCCTTTATTAAATCTCATCTTGCACTCTCATCCATTGATGAGAATCCATGATCCATGTCTCATATTTCCTCCATCATGGACGGTTGATTAGCTTTTTCAATCTCAACCCTCCATTTATCATTTTCTCTCCTATAAATAGATCACTATTTGGAGAAAAATGGATCCATCTTTCAATTGCAAACTTATGTTGTTGAACTCACTTACATTCACACTCACAATTTACTCACTTTTAGCTTATTTTACCTCATTTTAGTTGCATAATAGCTTAAATCATCAATTAATAGCTTCCATACATCCATCTTAGCATGTTTATAAATTAGGGTTTCCATCTTTTAGCATAGAATTAGCTTGGATTAGCTTAGAAATTGCATATTTAGATCAATTTTAGCATTAAATCATGTTAATTTAGCTTGCATCATGTTTAATTTAGCATAAATCAGGTATCCATCCATTTATCACAATGGTTTCATGGATTCTCTTCCATAGAATCAATTGAAATAGAATCACAATTCACGAAATTGGGAAAGGGTCATTGTTCCACATCAACACGACACCAATTCCAAAATAGGATAAATTTCAAATGGGTTAGAGTAGGAATTTAATTGTTTTCATAGTTTGTAATTTTCAGTTTCAATAAATACTTAGTTTAACTTTTAATTTGAATGATCTTGTTTGAGATTAAGGTTTAGTGGTTAAATTATGATTTGATTCATCATGGATGAAGCATAATCAACCCATACTGACAATCCTTGATCCACATTCTGGCATTGGAAGGAGGGAAAACCATCAATTTAATCATTTTTTAGCTCAAACTCCATTCGTTTGCTTTTTTGTAGGATACACTGACACCCAAATCAAATATACTAATGCACTTGTAAGAGCATCACCATATAGTGACACTATCTCAGTTTGAAACAACAACGCCGATTAAATGCACTGGCGATGATTTAAATATAGCGACACTAATTTAATATAGAGGCATCAAAAACTTAAAATGGTGACTCTTGACAAAATCTTGACACTATCATTTTCTTTGTTTATACTACAAAGTGATGCCCAAATTCACCAAAGTGATGCCTAGATTTCAAATCCTAATGCTATCGTATTCAGCGATGCCCAACCAGGGTAAGAAGTTTTACGATCATTTTTTTCAACATGTGCTTTAATTTTCTTGATTTTTCATGTCACTAACACACTTATAACATTGTTCTAGTTGTTAGACTAACAAGATTTTGTAGGTTGGATGACATGGAACTAAAGTGAAGAAAGCCTTCTTATCTTGAAATTCTATAATTGTAACAAGCATTTGACACTTTTGGGGCAATTATAACCCAACCTTTTATGCTTTCTACTTTCTACTGTAGGACCTCACTAGATTTCAATTGTGTTTAAAAAGAAACGCTTAAACAAGACTAAAATTGAACTCTCATATCATCATTGTCTTTTGGGTTTAAAATTGAACAAAGCAACTTCATATTTTTTTTGGCGCATAAAATGAAGTCATCCTCGCTTAGGGGTTAAAATTTACTATTGTTTGTCATGTTTTGTGGTTTACAACATTGTTATTGAATGTGCATGCAATTCTCTCACACCATTCAAAAATCTTGAGAAACAGAAACATTCCTTGAAACTTTGTATAATCACCTACATCTTTCAATTGGGATTTAAACTGAACCCCCTTGCGAGTGTGATAAAAATGCATAGCGTGTGTTATCTCTTTGTTCATACGAACAAATATGATCAAAATACGAATGTAGTTCCCTGCTATTGTTTACCTTTAGAGGGTCTACCTCCCCACTTCGAAATGAGGGAATGATTGAAGCGGTAACAAGCTAAAGCCAAGCTCTTCCAAACCGCTATATAAATGTGTGGTTGCAATGAAAATTGTGATCAATGGGAAGCAGTGCATGATAGCTCTCCCTCAGTATCTTTATGATGCATAAAGCTCTTGTTCTAAGGCTTGGGAGACCTCTTGATGGATTTTATCATTGCACCCCCTAAACTAGAAGCCCTTATTATGAACCCTTTTTTAGAAGCCAAAAGTCCTTAATGCTTGTTGGTGCAAGAACGGTCGTTCTGATGCCCACATTTGTACTATTCAATTGTAGAAACAAAAAAATCCTTTTGATCTCTAGATTTTAAGGATTTTGAGATTTGGTGGTCTCGAGAAGTGTGTGTCATGGAGGGGAGCTAGTGTCACCAAATCTCTAACTGTTCGCATTGTTTAGTGTTTGGAGAAATTCGAGTGGGGATTCAACAAGTATAGCCTTTTCGAACCTAGGGTTGTGAATGATTGTGAGCTAGTTTAATACTTTTCTTGGTTCCAAAATGATACAAAAACAAATATCCACTATCTTCCTCAAAATTTCAAACACTTTGGCCTAAATATGGATACCTCTTGAAAAAAATCCTTGATATTACTCCTTGTCCTAAAGATTCTATCCTTAGAGATTTCTAAATATCTTGACATATCAAAATCAATATTTTCCAAAGATAACATAGGAAATTATGGCTTCAACCTCATGATTCTCATGAAATGGACATTGTGAAAGTTATGATGTTATGGAAATGAACATTTAGTTTGAAAACATAATCAAGACAAGTGTTTGTAGTAAAATAAACTCATTAAGCAAGATAAATTGACAAATGAAACCCACATGACTATTTAGAGACCGATTTCTCCCATTGCAAAACTTGATCTTCTAAGTACTATAATTCAACCAAACATTGAACTCTTTAATGAAGAACAAATCGATCTCATTAGTAGTATGAGAAGCTTCACTTTTGAAACAAAATAAAAAAATACCTAGTGGAGAAATGCAACAACCATTTTATACAAAGAAGAGGAACAAGCTGATATTGAGGCTAGAAGGACCATACTACCACCGCTGGTGTGGAAATAAATATCTTCCTTTCTTCCATAAACTTAATTTGTTTCTAAATGATCTCACATAAAGTTAGGATTCCTAAAGTAAGGTCTATAAGTCATCATTTAGACTTAGACATCTTAGTCTAAAATCTCTCAAGAACAAGTCAGGATCCCTAAAGTAAGGTCTATAAGTCATCATTTTAGACTTAGACATCTTAGTCCAAAATATCTCAAGAAACACCTTTGGTAACTTCACGAAACTTTAACTATATTGGTATACAACTTTTACAAACATGCTTCAAGATACAATCCAAACTTGTATTCCTCCTATTACTATTAGAATCCTGAACTTTTGTAATGTTTCCAATTTCTCAAATAATCATGATCTTGAACTCCCTAAATGATCTATCATAAAGTCAAAATCCATAGGGGAAGATCCAAAAATCGCCATTATAGACATAGGTATCATAATTCCAAATTTAGTAGGAAGTGGGCCTTAATACTTTATCACAATCACAATCACTTGTTAAGAAACCATTATGCTAGAGTTAGGAGGAACCAAACATATTTACATATCCATACTCTTTAGGATTTGAAACCTTCAGAGGTCTAGCATTATTATCACTACCTGGTCTTGTAAAAACAAAGGTTCACTTTAAGTCAACATTGGGCCAAACATCTCATCCACCCCTTCATCAAATTCCATCCATCACTTCACCAAACTTTGCCTAATTTTTAAACAAACTACTTTTTGACTTAACATCTATCAAACCAACCCCCTAACTTGGATATTTTGTATGAGAAATGTAACATTTTCCATGCATTTAGATAAGTTAGTTATAATCTCTAAACTAGTTCATCCTGAAGGTCATGTGTCTACCCTAAATATTAACAAGTTCATCAACATGGACTTTATCCCAACATCAGAACATCAAACTCAAGTCAAAAGTGTTGTTCCAAAACAGTTGTACCTCTTCATCCCCCATTATCATCATTACTCCAAAAATAATTAAAGCATCCCTTTTACCTAGATTTGAGTCAACTAGAGAGTTCAGACACCACAAATCAGAACACAACTCCACCAAAGGTGATGCAAAATTTATGGTAAAGACCTAATCACATTTCAAGAGAATCATGGAGAAAACAAAAGTTACAGTTACCTCAAGTGATCCAAATCCTTTAGAATTTGATCTGAGAAGTCAAGTTACACCATGCAACAACCTTCATAACCATCAGGACCATACAAGATAGAAGATATCACAAAAATCAATTTGAACTCACTAGGGAAGAACTCATGGAACATCACGCCTTTGAAAATGTAGCTCCTATCTCTGCATCATTTGTTGCACAAAATTTGAAATAGGGCTCCACAACTCCATCATTAGGGCTACATCAAACCTACATTTCCACTATTGCAACAAGTCTTTCTCAAAACTTTGTTCATGCTCTTTCATTTGAAAACAACACACTAGTGGGTACACTTGAAACCAATCCCCAATCTCACACAACCACTTGAACACCTACCTTTGGTGCTCCTCCTATTCCTGAAGATCCTAAATAGCCATACAAACCTCTTGAAATTAATTATTCTACAACTACTTCAACATATCGGGGACATCCTTCTTCATCCATACCCATAAGTACTACAAGCGTACCTACCATCACACAAAGCAGTGTGGATCAATTATCTCAAAATAGTGCACACAGGTATATCATTGCCATAACACATAGTCAACCCTTATAGAAAGTAGGGACAAAATTACCCAATCCTCCAATTGGTCCATCCATACCATTGGTTTTGCAAAACACATCCACACCATGATCCATTATCAACCCATCACAAAGCAATCCCTTGGTAACAAATCCTTCCAACATAGGTAATACATTATCTACATCCCTAACACAAGGGAATCCTCACGACATGGGACAAGGAAACATTTTCAATCAATGGACTCAACGTCCTAGTGTGTCATTTCCACCACATAATCTAATGGCACCATCCTCATTTTTTCCCACAGTCTCTTGGGTATGTGTAGGATCATGATGGGCCAAAATGTGGTGATATGATGGATATGTGGTTGACGACATTTTTTTTACCCAAAATTGATGAAATCAAAAGGGTTTTTAAAGGAGATTTTCAGCTTTCCACCAATATAAATTATGTTTTACTTTGAATAATTTAATAAATAATTATTATTCATTTTCTATTTGAATTACAGCTAAAGTCCTAATTGATAGGCTTATTGAAAAATATTTGTAACTTTTAAACAGTATCACATTTTTTGAATCTGAAACATGTGTCACATTCTATGCTTTGCATACTATAGGATTAAAAAAAAAGTGAATTTCATGAAGTTTTTACCAAGTTAAGGTGGTCAAACATACGAGTTTTAATATTTTTTAAAAGTTGTAATAAAAAATTCATAATTAATTATTTACTTGGAAAAAAATTACAAATATGCATCACATCCGTGACATGAGTCCCCATCGACATCTAAAAATATTATAAAAAATATTACTCATTTTATTGTGGTTAGGGTGGTCATACATACACCTACTTATTTTTTCCCCGAATTTAAGTACTACTACATTCAAATTTCAAATTTTCACCAAATAGATTTAAAACCTAGTAGTTTAGAAACTATATCTCAATTTTATTACAGATTCTATTCTTACATATTTTTGAGATAATTTATAGATAACTTATTCAAATTTTTATGTCAAGTTGCCTAACTCGATTTTTCCCTAATTTTTGCCACTTAAGGGCTTAGTTTTTCCATGATTCAAATGATCCGCACATACTCTCCTTTACTATTACAAATCAAAGAGGATCTCAACCTACATTCCTCCACCCCAATCTACTATCTTACAAGGAATTTTGAACCAAGGGAATCCCCAACATCTCATCACCAATCCATTACCCACTCAAAACATCAATATCCATAATCCTTCATCGATGTCCCAACAACCACCTGATCCCTCATTACAAGAACATGAATTAGCCTTACAACAAGCATAAAAATCTTAACAATAAGCCCTAGCAACACAACAACAACAAGAACACAAACAAGAACAAAAAGTATCCTTAATAGCACAACAAGCAACTTACACCAATAGCAACAACAACAACAAGCAGGCTTAGCAGCACAACAAGAAGCCTTAGCACAAAAATAACAACATCAAGTAGCCTTAGTAGCACAACAAGTAGCCTTAGCACATCATCAACAACAACAATATCAAGCCCATTAAGCTACCTTAGTAGCACAACAATAACAACAGGCCCATCAGCAAGTCCTAGTGGCACAACAACAACAAAAAGCTCAACAACAAACCTTACTAGCTCAATAATATGCTCAACAATACCTACTCAACAAGGTTCCTATTATAATCCTTAATCAAACATCAACAATCCAAACATATTAGGAACATATACATCAATACCCCAATCACCTTCACTAAATCTTACACCACCATACACCCCATACAATTCATCCATCATCCCACCATATGTTCTTCCACCCAACCCGCAAGACAATCTAGCATCACAATTTAAGACACTCTCACAAGAAATGTAGGACCTTCGCATGGGCAAGGAAAAGAAGCCCCATATATAGAACTTGTGTCCATATCCATTTGATTGAAACATCACAATAGTACCATTCCCTCCTGGTTTTGAAACACCCAAATTTGATAAGTATAAAGGGAGATGAAGTCATGTGGACCATAGCAAAGAATTTAATGTCATGTGCATGGAGGTGGCCTACAATGATTCATATTTGATGTGCCTCTTCCCTCGACGTTTAACAAGTCTTGCTATGGATTGGTTTTCTCATTTTCCTCCCGGTATCAAAAATTTTCAAGAAATTACTGATAAATTTATTGATCATTTCTCCTTCAATCTTGACATGGATGTTAGTCTAGAGGAATTGTACACTCTTAGATAAAACACATGTCAGTCTAGAGGAATTATATACCCTTAGATAAAACAAAGGAGAAAAATTGATAATTTCTACAATGATAGAGACAAAGAGCTAGTAAGAGAAAGTGGCCTCTTCCTAATGAACAACAAGTGAATCATTATCACCAATCTAGATCTATATCTATCCTTCCACTTGAAAATGTAGTGCATCACATCGTATGATGATCTTGTCCCTAGAGCCCTTAACATTGAGAGAGCTCTAATCTCACAGGGAAATACTCAAGCTTACAAAGACAACTGCCCATCAACTAGCTCAAATGACAAGCCTCGTGTCTGGGATAAGAACAAGAACATTAAAACATGGTAGATGCTAAGGTAATCCTAAGTGCTCCCTGACCCTCAAACAAAAATCAAGTTGCTAACATCTAGCTAATTGTCCAACAAATGGACACCTTTCCTCAAACAATCATGTCAATACCAATCAAATGCAAAGGCAGCAACAAGAATAACTATCCTAAATGTAAGTACACATAGTTATATGATCCCATCAAAATCCATCATGAAAAGTTGGTAGAGTCAAATATGATCACATCTCCTAACTTTGAAAACTACCAAGAACCACAAGAGAAACCATCTTGATATAACAAGAAGGACCTTTGTGATTTTCACAAAATTAAAGGGCACAAAACAGCAAACTGCATGAGGATCAAAAACATTATCCAAGACCTCATAGAGAATGACACCATATCTATTGAGGTACTACCTAGGAATCAAGATCTTAAGATATACAAGAAACCTATACTAGATCATAACAAAGAAAATAGCACTAGAAAAGCTAAGGATTACACAAACATGCAGGATACCTATTCTAATGTAGTTGCTTCCTATGATAGTTTCATCACTATCATCACCATCAAAGTGCATAGTATAGAGTGGAGTCACCATGTGACATGGTAAAGTCACCATCCAAGGAGTTCCACCCCAATATAGGGAAAAACCTACTCTGCGAACAACAAATAACAACAAGTACAATCTCTTAGAACAACTCAAAAAGACCCCCACACATATATCAATCCTAGAACTATTGAGGCTATCACCTACACAGAGGGAAATACTTGAGAAAGATTTATCAAAGTCATCCATTCCCAAGGATATTAATACCGATCAATTTCAAGCTATGGTAGGCCATATTGCTAATCATCTTATCGCCTTCTCCAAGAAAGACTTGTTGTCACATCCATCTTAAAATTGTTCTTTACACCCTGAGGTTGCCATTCATAAGGTCAAGGTTAGAAGAGTCTTTAGCGTGATGGATGTGTTGGATTGAACATTTGTTCCTTTAGCTGATCAAAAGTATGGGCTATGCATAGGATACCATTGAGAGGAAAAAGAGTAACACCATCGGGCATACAATGACCAAGAATGGGTATCACAAGGAATCATTGCACTTCCCATCCTAGTAGGCCCTCTTAGTATAGAAACTACATGCCAATTGCTTGATCTTGATCTTCCCTATAACATCTTGTTTGGTCGACCATGGATCCAATCTCTAAAAGTTGTAGCCTCCACTTATCATCAATGTGTGAAAATTCATTTCACAGGCAGAGAAATTACCATCCACAAAGACCCTAATCCTTTTTATTATTGCAAAAGTCTTGAAGCCAAGTTCTATAAAATACCCCAAATACCTAAGAATGATGAAGGACCTACACCATCTACCTCATGTGTTGCCCCATCATCCCTTTTGCATCTACCTCACAAGCAAAAAACTATTGTGCAGAATATACCTCATGTCAAAGTAGTGATCCAAGATGATGCTTGTGGGAACTACAAACTATTGAAAGACACATTTTCTTAAGAGAGTTACCTATTTCTCCTTAGTCTCATGGGAAACCCACATCTAGCACTAAAGAACTAGAAACAATCAAGATGACAACTACTACCTTAACCAAGTGGGGGGATTTGAACCAAGAAGATATCAATGAAGAAGATATCTCTAAACTCCTCTATCAAGATGAATGACCTATCCTTGTTCTTCCCAAGGAAAAGATAAAAAAGGCTTGCAGCTCATGTAGAATTGGGGATATAACAAGAATGAGAAGCTAGGACAAAATGATAATGGTTTACTAGAACCCATTGTTCCCGAGAAATGACTAAAGAATCTGGGCTTAGGTTGTACTGCTAGCAAGGTCACACTTATTAGCAAAGGTACTTCCGCTAAATGAGTTTAGGCTTCTTATTGGTTACCTACATCAAGTGATACAACCTTAGATGACTTCCCCCTAGATGTTGAAGACCTATTTGAGAACAACACCTTCTTCATGATATCCATTACATCCTTTACTCTAAGCAATCAACCAGTTGAAATACACCTAGTCTACCCACAACTCATTGGGATGGACCAACAAGGAGCATCAATTCTAGATTTATTCAAAAATGATGAAGCAATCTTAGAATTCATGAGACTTTGTGATAGCTTACCATGGGAAGATCACAAAGCAGGTTTTGACATAGAGTTGGACACAGGAGCATACTATTGGGAGATGATTGAATCATTTAGTTATTAATGAAATGCAACTAACATGCAGATCCTTAAGTGAAAACCACACTATGGCAATTTATGATCCTAAAATAGTAAAAACAAAGGATGTATCTGACAGGAAACCTCTCCTAGATTCCCAAGGATGAGTAATTTTAATCTCAATTAGTGCAATGCATCCAAAAAAGAGTCACCAATCCCAATGCAGGTGCTGCCACTCTAGTCAACATGGGAACAAAAGAAGCACCCAAGATCACTTTCTACATTGAATCCTTGTTGGATGAAGAACATAAGAACCTAGCAGCATTCCTAAAAGAGTGAAGCTCTAAATTTTCATGGTCATACATAAATATGCCCAACCTTGATCCTGAAGTAGTTGTGCATCACTTAGTAGTCTATCTTGAAGCCAAGCTAGTCAAATAAAAATTAAGGAAGATGCACCCTTAGATAACACTCTTGGTCAAACTCAAGCTACAAAAGCTTCTTGAGGTTGGATTCATCCTACCGATAGATTATCCTAAGTGGGTTTCAACCTAGTAATAAGTTTCAAAACCCACTGGGGCATCATAATATGCATTGATTTTAAAGACTTAAACAAGGCATGTCCAAAGGATGATTTTCCTCTTCCTAATATCAACCTCATTGTAGACTTAACAGCTGGGCATGAAATGTTGTCGCTCATGGATAGTTTTTCAAGCTACAATCAAATCATAATTGCCAAGGAAGATCAACACAAAACTATGTTCACTTGTCCATGGGGAACCTATTGCTGGAATGTAATGCCATTTGGGCTAAAGAATGCAAGAGAAACCTATCAAAGGGAAATGGACCTCATCTTCCATGACATGATCCACAAAATAGTCAAAGATTATGTGGACGATATTTTGGAAAAATCAAAGAAAATAAGTGAGGACATACAAGTCTTAGGACCCATCTTTGACAGGCTGGAAGAATACAAAGTAAGACTAAATCCAAAAAAGTGTGTCTTCGGGGTCACATTAGGGAAACTTCTTGGATTCATCATCTCACAAAGAGGATATAAATTGATCCAACAAAGATAAAAGGCATCCTCAACCTGGAACCACCAAAAACACTAAATCAGATGAGAGGGCTACAAGGAAGATTGCAGTCCATAAGGAGGTTCATAGTGCAACTATCAGATAAGATCCACCACTTTTTGCATCTTCTCCATAAAGGGATAACTTACAAGTGGAATGAGAAGGTGGGATAAAGCTTCCAATAGAAATTAATGACTATCTACTAACACCTCCAATGCTTATGCCACCAATACCAAACAAAGCACTGATCCTGTATATCTCAGCAACACCAGCAACACTAGGAGCTCTTCTAGCGCAACATGATGAAAATAACAAAAAAAGAGCTATTTAATACATTAGCAGAACTTTGGTTGGCTATGAAATGAACTATACACCTATTGAGAAAGCTTCCTAGTAGTAGCTTCTTTTTCTTCACAATAGTTCGTGCACTACATGTTGTCACATCAACCAAGCTCATTCCAAAGATTGACCCACTAAATACCCATTACCCGGCCTCCTGGGTGAATGGCTAAATGGGTGATGAGATATTAAAAAATTGACATATATATAGATATAAGGAAATCAAAGGAGAAGGATCACATACCAACCAGAAGAAGCACTCCATTCATGTAGAGAACCCTCCGATATCCGAAGTTCTTAGGATGAATCAAGATTCCTATCAATTTCACCACTAAGTGAAGATGTACTTTTGATGGACTGCCTACTTCTACATGGATTAGAAGCAAGAATTATTTTCATCACCCTCAAAGTGACTG
>VDFB02173201.1:0-33831 GCA_007258455.2 Sequoia sempervirens | reverse complement strand
AACAATGAGAGGGGATATAAAAGAGTTCAAGTGGAGCACTGGAGCAGCAAAGAGTTTTGATCTGTTGAAGCAGAAAGTGATAGAGAAACTAGTTTTAGCCCTCCCATATTTCAATAAGGTGTTTCAGGTGAATTGTGATGCCAATGGTTGTGCCACCATTGGAACATTGATGAGCCAAGAAGGTAAGCCCATTGCCTATTTCAATGAAAAGTTAAATGATGCAAAGAGAAATTACTCTGTATATGATCAAGAATTTTATGCAATAGTTCAAGCATTAAAGAAATGGAGACATTATTTGTTACCGAAGGAATTTGTTCTGTTTACTGATTATCAAGCATTACAGTATCTAAATAGTCAAGGAAAATTAAATCAGAGGCATATGAAATGGGTAGAATTTTTGCAAAGTTATACCTTTTGTTTTAAAGCATAGGAGAGGGAAGTTGAATAGGGTTGCAGATGCCTTAAGTAGGAGGAAAACATTGTTGACAAAGATGCAGATTGAAGTGGTTTGATTTAATGAACTCAAGGCATTGTACCCTAAAGATCCTAATTTTGCAGAAGCTTGGAAAGCTTGCAAGGAGCCTGTTATAGTTGACAGGACGAAGTAGCTGGATTTCATAATCCAGGATGGCATGTTGTTTAAGGGAAGTCAATTGTGTATTATGAGGAGTTCCATGAGGGAGAACCTAATAAAGGAGAAGCATAGTGGACGAATGGTAGGATATTTTGGTCAAGATAAGACCATTGCCATTATTAGTGAGCATTATTATTGGCCTCAATTATCACATGATGTGAAGAAGTTTGTGTAGAGTTGTAGGGTATGTCAGATGGCTAAAAGAGTGAGCCAAAATACTGGGTTGTATTAGCCCTTACTTGTACCAGAGAGGCCTTAAGAAGATATAAGTATGGAATTTGTTCTTCATTTGCAAAGGATACAAAAAGGGAATGATTCAGTGTTTGTGGTAGTTGACATATTTTCAAAGATGGTGCATTTCATCCCATGCCAAAAGACCCATGATGCAGTCCACATTGATGACTTGTTCTTCAGAGAGGTGGTGAGGCTACATGGTGTGCCAAAGAGGATAGTCTCAGATTGTGACACAAAATTTGTTGGGTATTTTTGGAGGACCTTGTGGAAGAAGTTGAAAACAGAGTTGAAGTTCAGTTCTACACACCATCCACAAACTGATGGGAAGACTGAGGTTGTGAATAGAAGTCTGGGTGACCTACTAAGATGCTTGGTAGGAGATAAACCCAAGGGATGGGACTTGATCTTACCCCAAACAGAATTTTCTTACAACAATTATGTCAACAGAAGCGCTGGTAGATCACCATTCCAGATTGTGTATGGAGACAGTCCTAGGACTGCTCCAAAATTGAGGAAGATGGAACAAGAGAAGAAGACAAGTTTCGAAGTCAAAGACTTTGTAGAGCACATCAAGAATATACATGAGAAGGTAAGAGAACATATTAACAAAATGAATATGTAGTATAAGGTTAAGAAAAATCAAAATAGGAGGTATAAGGAGTTTTAGATTGGTGATGAAGTGATGGTCCACTTGAGGAAAGAAAGGTTTCTGGTGGGAACCTATAGCAAATTGAAGATGAAGAGGTTTGGTCCCTGTAAAATTTTGAAGAGGCATGATTTAGGGAATGTGTATGAGGTAGAGTTGCTAGATGGAGTCAACATTTACCCTGTGTTCAATATTTCAAATTTGACAGAGTATCATGAAGGTGGTACAGAGGAAGTACCAACAATGGAACAGTGTGGCATTCCAGCACCTACTTCAAAGAAGGAGGAGATAGAAGAAATCCTGGATAGCTGTGTGGTAAGGAGTACCAGAAACAGGCAGTATGAAGAATATCTGGTGAAGTGGAGGGGAAGGCCTGTGGAAGATTAATCCTATCTGTCGAAGGCAGAGGTTGACCGTTTGGGTTTTCCTAAACCATCTAAGACATGATGGGATCACTTCTCAAATTACCCTAGGTGTCTAATGCAGGAGCATCCAGTGGTGTGAGGGAAATCTTGCATCACCCAAAAATATGCTTTCCATTTATGTTGTTTTTGTTTGCTTTTTATAGATTTTTTTGTATTTTTGGATACCCTTCTTGTTAAATAAGAGTTCCCAACTTCTAGAACTGCTTTTCTGCATTTTCTGCTCAATTTCTATTTTTAGCAAGTGCTTTTAACCTAGTAGTTTGGAAACTACATTCAATTTCCTACAGATTCTATTGTTACATATTTTTGAAATAATATAGATAACTTATTCAATTTTTTACATCAAGTTTCCTAACTCTGATTTTTCTAGATTTTTCGCCACTTAAGGGCCTATTTTTTCTGTGATGATCATGCACATACTCATAGCATATTTTACACAAAAGAAGAAAGTTATTCATTTGATGTTAGTGATAAGTTATTCATTTGATGTTAGTGATACCCCAGATGATGATCATGATTGTTCTTTATGGTTGATGGAGATGAAACCCTATTCATGGCATTATGTTTATCTTCTAATGATAAAAAAATGAAGAAATTGAATATTTTGATGATGAAGAAGATGGAAAAGTGGATCTATAGAGAAAAATCATCCATGATATAGATGAAATTGAAAGGATAGGAAAGGAGAACACAAAGCAGAAGAAGCATGCACAAAAGGATATTGAAAATCTATCTGAAAGGCTTAAATAATCTGATCAAATGATAGTTATCCTACAAAAATAGGTTGAAGAAGCTAAAATAATAGAATATGTAGTCAAATATGAACTAAAATACAAATCTAATGAATTCATGAAGTTATAAATATAAATAGTGGATTTGAGAAAAGAACTGGAAAAATCTAGAGAACAAATAGACAATGGTTTAAAGCTGAAAAGAGGTTCTAGAATTCTTGAGGAGTTGATTAGCTCTCAAAATCCATCAAAAGAAAAATTTGGTCTTGGTTTCAAATGAAAAAATAAAAAGTCCTATAACTACTACATTTTCAAACTTATATGATAACTTCAGAGTAGAAGAAAAGTATGGAACAAAGGAGGAGATAGATTGCACTAAAGATTCTAAGAAAAATGCCTCTAGAAATGAAAAGATAGATACAAGAACTACTAATGTGAAGGAAGTTGAAGGAGAAAAGAAGTTTGTAGAAGATAAAAATAATAATAAGTCAATATTTGGAAACTCAAGGAAGATCTAGAACACAAAGGGAGTTGATGTTGATACTATCATAAGTGTGAGAGACTTGAAGAAGCCGAAGCCAAGAAGACCTCCTCATCCTACACAACAAAATTCTATGACTAGGTATTCATCATTTTTTTATGGTTACTACTATACTTGTAATCAGTTTGGTCATAGGGCTAGTGAATGTAGAGTTACACCTTAAAGGAGAACAAACTTTTTGAGTAGAAATTCATTTGCTCCTTTAATAGATGCAAACATAATATTCTATAATTGTAATAACTTTGGTCACAGAGCTAGAAGCAATGGGTGAGTGCAGGATCATGGTGTCCAAAAGGTGGGGATATGACAAAAAATTGGCTAATGACTTTTTTAATCCAAATTTGATTAAATGAAAAGGGTTTATTGTGAAAATTTCTAGCTTTCCACCAATCTAAGTATGTGTAGGATCATCATGGAAAAAATAGGCCCTTAAGTGGCAAAAAATAGAAAAATCAAAGTTAGGCAACTTGACATAAAACAATAAGTTATCTATATTATTTCAAAAATATGCTATAACAGAATCTATAGCAAATTGAATGTGGAAGCTTCTAAACTAATGAGGGTTTATTAAAAAAATCTATTTGGTGAAAAATTGAAAGTCTAATGTAGTAGCACTTAAATTTCTCAAGGAAAAAAAATAAGAAGTAGGTTCTCTGACCATCCCAACCACAAATAAAGCCACAACATTTTATAATATTTTATATATAAGTAGATGACTCATAACCCGATGTGATGCATATTTTTATACCTTTTGTAGCAAAGCAATCCTCAAAAAATAGCAAAACTCAGATATATCTAGCCACCTTAACTCTTGGTCAAACTTCATGAAATTCATTTTTTTTATAAATCATATAGTATTCAAAGCATAGAATGTGATGCTGTTTCAAATTCAAAAAATATGATATGGTTTGAAAGCTACAAAAATTTTCTGCTAATCAGCCTATCAATCAGGACTTTAGTCAGAATTCAAATAGGAAAATGAATAATAATTATTTATTAAATTCAAAGTAAAGCATAATTTATATTGGTGGAAAGCTTAGAATCTCCTTTAAAAACCATTTTCATTTCATCAATTTTGAGTTAAAAAAAATCATTAGCCACATACCCTACACATACCCATCATATTACCATTTTTGGGCCCATCAAAATCCTGCACATTCCCAAATGAAAATTACTTAAGTAGTGATGCATGTTTATACTTGACTTGGAAACACAATTGAAATTCATTTTTAGATAAATTAGCATATATAACAACTAATTAAAGCTCTCTGTTTTTCTATGAAAGAACTTGAAAAATAGAATAATATGATAGAAAATTGTTGCAAATACTAAATAATAACTAAGAATAACAAGCCTCTTTGAGGGGGAAAGCCTCCAAATATCTCCAATGAGAAAAAAAATTTACAATATGATGGAATGAGACTTACAACCTCCTATATATACCTATTTGTGCCTAGGATACCACCAAGGCCAACTTAGCTAACCCTATATAAGTCCTAGGCTAACCTAATCAACTAAATAACAATACAATAATGATAATATGACTTAATTAGGAGTTAGGATAGCCAAAAGCTGACTATTCATAACCCGATGTACTCTAATATTAGGGGCATAGTTGTGGTAATAGAAAAAGTATCCCTTCTACTTTT
Source organism: Sequoia sempervirens (assembly GCA_007258455.2). NCBI lineage: Eukaryota > Viridiplantae > Streptophyta > Pinopsida > Cupressales > Cupressaceae > Sequoia > Sequoia sempervirens. The sequence goes on along the minus strand of VDFB02173201.1, from coordinate 28,971 downwards.
CCCTTGCTTTTTTGGGCCCTCCTTATGAACTAAACTTATTGGTGCCTTGATTTAGTGTTTTAATCTGTTTGACACATTCACATTAGGCCTTCGATCCTTGTGAATAAATAAATTTAAATGGTACCTTGCTAAAGTGTTGTGAAGTGTTGTAACACACTTTCACACTTTTCTAAGGGTTTATTAATTAATTACACCTAATAAACAAGCTTTTAACCTTAATCCTTCCATATTTAAAGTGTTGTAACATACTTTCACACTTTTATAGGGTTGTCATTAATAATTTGGATTTCTTATGCTTTAATTGGCCTTATTTTCCATCCAAAAGCCTCATTTACTGCATCCTTTTGAGGGTAATCTCGACACAAACCATCACCCAAACATAATTCAAATGTTTCACACTTGAATGGCCCAGATTTAGTGATCAAGGACTCATTCACCACCATGGGAAATGACTCCCACCTACATTTTTGGGTCCCAAACCTACTTTCACACATTTCTAAGCATTTCCAAAATTGGTCCCATACATTATGCCTAATGGGACGCATTTTACACCTTGAGAGAACAAGTCCTATGTGGACCAAAATTAAAATTAGTTAAAAATTTTGGTGGGATTTTATCCTCCTAGATTTGATGTCAGCTTGTAGTGTTGTAATTTTAGGATTTTTTGCATAATTGAGTATAAATACAAGTTTTTTTCTCTCATTTTACCCCCAAGCATTCTAGTATTCATCATTATAGTAAGTTTCAATTTACAAGTGCATTCGTGTGTTTTCAAGAGTCTTCAAGAGAAAATTATCAAGCATTTTAAAGCAACATTCAAGCATCAATCATCATGTCAAAGACTTTATGCATGATGCTTGTTTTGGAGCTAACAATTGTGGTGTAATACTTTGATGATTCGAGCAATCATTTCATTCAACATCGATAACCTTCAAGCAAGATTCAAGATCCACATCCATTGGATTCATCTCATACATGTTTTCAACATCATATTTTGTTCATTCATCATTCTCCATTCATATTTCATTCTATTTTAATGTTTAATTACCAAAACGGGCTTTGACCAAGGTAAATCCATATCCACTAACACAAAAACATTTTTCCCTCACCTTTGTGTGTGATTTGCAAGTCTAGGTTGCAAATTTACTAAGGAGCAAGATTGGAGGAAAGTTCTCAAATCACTCAAAGTTTTCAAAGTTATCATCAATTCTTGGAGAACATTGGAGAACACCTACAAGTCGTAAATCAGGGTTTTAGATCTAAAAGTCAAATAGGAAGGACAAAGAAGACAAAGAAGAGTAGGATTAGACTTTGAAGCTTTAGAAAACCTTAACTAGACTAATTCAACACTTCTAGTTAATGGATCCCATTTTTAGTCAAAATGCATATTTTTGCAGATTTGAACACCCATTTAGTAATTTCATTTTCCCACACAAAAACCTAGATTTTGGACTGATTTTCCTAGCTTGGCAAGTGATTCCCACTCAGCATTAAAGCTAGAAATTCCTGTATTTCATACCTCCATTCAACCATCTCCATATTTCTAGGTGCACAAATTCTATTTTGCAACTTTTTTTTTGTTCTACACATGTTTCTAGGTCATTTTGTAGGTCATTGCATTGAATTAGGGTTTAGTGTTGCATCTTTCATTTCATTTGTCTTTCCAAGTTCTTACTTGGTGGTGAACCCCTTACTAGTTTGCAATTATCCCCTAGGATAGACCTATTGCAAGATCTCTTTCTCCTTTGCATTGAGATCTCTAGGGTTACCCTTGAATGTAGTAGGTGGAAAGTGGCTACGCTTTATGTCCTAAGTCATATGATAGCATTCATCCAACCCATTTTTCATATACCACATTTTTGTGAATCTTCATTTTAATAACATCATAATTTTTATTTGGAGTACATCATCATCCTAGATTTGGCTTGCATTGACATTGCATTAGGACTTGCATTAGTTAATTGAAATTCTAGGGTTTCTAATTTGAGGTTAGTGAAAGATCATATCTAGCTTGAATTTTTTCATCTCATTTCATAGAAATTCAAATAAAAACTACATTTACACTTATAGGGTTTACATCATACAACATAAAACGCATAAAAATCCATTGAATTTTTTAAATTTTTTTGACAAAAATCCCTACTAGGACCCATTTTCCACCTTGGCAGAATTAGCCCCTGTGCACATTTTACACTAAATTTTCTAGATTCATTTCATTTTTCTTAGCTTATATTGCATTTAGATCCAAATTGCATTAGGTGGCCCTTTTATGAGTATTTGGTGTCCTATTGCTAATACTATAGTGAGACAAAGTTTGAGACTCATGTCATTCCGCAATAGAACAATCATTGTGGATCTTGGTTTATCTAGCTCTTTCACACCTAGTATTGATATTAGTACACTAGGTATAGACCATAACCTTAACAATTTTTTACCTTCAAGTAGTGTGACGCATGTTGAAACCATGTTTTTTAGTATTCTACAAGAAAAGATAATTCACATCCATGAAGATCTAGCAAAATTCCAACATCAAGTGAAAAATGATAACATTTTAACAACTACTATCCCTATTATAGATAACATTTCTAGATTGCATGCTCGAAAGTGAAGATGGACTTGACCTTGTGAAAAACATAGTTCAAATATGTGGAAAACATCTCACCTCAAACACTAGTTGTCCTTTACCTACAAGAAATGTCACAAGCCAAGGAGGAACTCAAATTCCCCCCCCCACAACAATTTCCTCAATACCTACCTATACCAATCCTCAAGTCACAACGACAATGAAACCAACTAGTAATGTGATTCCTTCCTTGGGTATTTTTGCTAGAATCCCTAGTTCCTTAATGGCATCCCATGTTATATCTCTTAATACTCTACCACCTATAAGTATTCCATCCATTTTTCCTTCAAACACATACACCCCCTTAGCTTTTTTGGCTCCATCTCATAACAAAAGCAATGACCCTCTCATAAATCAACTCTTCCAAACTTTTTCATCCCTTCAAAAACAAATTTTTGCCATCAACCAAAATCAAAATTGGCCACCTACATACTATGTCAAAATTAGTCCATTTTCCTTAGAAATATTGTGAACATTGATGCTACAAGGTGTAGAGGTGCCTAGATTTGAGAAATATAGAGGAAAGGGAGATCCTTCTAACCATGTTAATACCTTACTACCTTATGTAGTGACTTTGTCCTTGATGGTAAAATATTGGCAAAGACTTTCCCTAGGTCCTTGAATGATACTACCTTGGAATGGTTTTCCTCTTTACCGAACAACTCAATTCATTCATTCAATGAAATTTTTGAGGCATTTTTTAACCATTTCCAAGTGCATATGAACCTTAAGATGACATTGTTGATTTGATGAGATGCAAGCAAAAATAAGAAGAAAAGATAATTGAATTTATCTCATGTTATCAATTTCTTTATTTTCAAATTGATGTCAAGATTCCTGATCCTCACCTTCAAAAGATGTTTATATAAAATTTGCAAAGTAAGATAAAAGACAAGCTTACCATGATGAAATTTCCCTCCTTTATGCACTTCTCTACCACCCTCCATGATTATTAGAACTCAGTTAGTAGTTGAGATACAAAGTCCACTTCTAATCAAACTAAGAAGTCAAAGTTCACAAACCAAAACAATTCTCAACCTTTCAGAAAATAGAATAAAGGTTTCCTTCAATTTAACCCCCTCAACAAACAGCACAAAATTCCAATAACCAAGTTGATGATGTTAAGACCATGATACCCGTTAGCTATGGGGACCCAAAAAGACAATTCACTCCCTTACTTGAAACCATTCATAACACAATGTCACAACTCATATAACAAAAGATGATTACCCTTCCCCTGTTAAAACACTCAACCCTAGTAATCCATTATCCACAAGCTATAGCCCAAACTTTTGCTTCCATTATCATCAAAAACATAGACATGACACAAAACATTGCAAGCAACTTAAACATCTTTTGCAAGACCTCATTGATTATGGTTGTCTTTTCGTTGGAGGTGTTAGTGATCAAGGAAATAAGTCTATTGCCCCTCCTAACCAAAACATGCAAATCTTTACCAACCCTATGCCTAATCATAAAATTTCATTCATCAAAGCTAGCAAAACTACAAAGAATGATGTGATGAATTTCAATATGGATGATGATAACAATGATCTTTCAGGTAAAAACCTTGTGTTGTACTCTAAAGACTCTCCTAATTCTGAGGATTCTAGTGCTAACAATACTTTTGTCCTTTGTTGCCCCGTTATTGGATAGAGATGCTAGAATTGGTTCCCCTGTAACCCCTGACCCTGCTAAAACTTGCTTCAACCTAGAAAGGGAACCCACTATGGATGTCCTGGGTTTAGCTAGGAATAATGTTGACCATTTCAGAATTTTGAAATGGATCTTTCATGAAATCAACGAGCTAAAAATAAAAAAACTGGGCCCTTCAAAGTAAACTGGAAGAAATGGAAGCCAAGGTTATAGTGCTTGGAAAGAAAGAGGCGGAGCAAAAATATCATGGTGCCAGTAAAGAAACCTAGAACCAAGTGGGCATGGAAAAAAGGGTTGAAATTGAGTTGGATAAAATGAAAAATACTGTTAAAATTATAGCCGAGCAGAACAATAGGATGGCAAGACACAATGCCATCATCATCAATGCCATGACTAAAAAATTGGACAAAGATCAACAGGGGTCTTTGGTGGTTGATCTGGAAGAGGTCAATGATTAAAACCAGTATGAGGATGTTGGTATTTCAAAGAGAACCAGGGCTATTTTGAAGAGGAAGGCTCCTCCTATGCCGCAAATGATTCAAACCTTCAAGAAGGGTGTTTAGGACATGTAGAACCTAGAGGCTGAGATCGAGTCTTTTCTGAAGACTCTAGGTTAGTTGCGACTGATCTTTTTGTTGGCTTTTCAACTAGTTTTTTGTCTGAACCTCCTAGTCTTTTACGGGTGGCTTATGTTTTTTTCAGTTTTTTTCTTTGTGCAGCCTATTTTTACTGTTGGACATTTTAGTCCTTTCTCTTTTGTTGTAAACTTGGTGGTTTCGGGTCCTTGTAAAACCCATTTTTCCCTTTATCAAAAGCAATGATCCTATTCAATATGATTCTATAGATAATGATCATATGGTTGTCATGGTAGGAGTGATATATATCATTCTTTATAAGGGCCAAACTAAAAATCCTCTTGAAATTGATTTCTCCTCTAAGGATATACTTAAACATGCACCTGATGGTCCTCTTTACATAGCCAAAAAAATATATGACAAGCCCAATAATGGGATATTAGTAGATCCTATCTATGGAGAGAATGTGATCACTGAGGAATTCTTACTTCTACATGAACTCTATCAAGATATATGTGATAAATCAAAAGCATGGATCGAGATACAAAATGGTTTTTCTTGCCCTACGATGGGATCAATCAATTTTCCATTACAAATCTAAGACTGAAAATATTACATATCTCATTCTCCATCATCCCATAGTCAGACCAATTTTTTGTGAAGCTAAGCTATGCATGGCTTCACTCCATGAAAGTTGCCCATTCGGTTGAGCATAAATTTTTGAATTTTCCCTTTGACAATGAAATTTTCATTTTCCATCATAGTGGCTTTAACCCATTGTCCCCCAAAGGAAACCTTGGAATTTTTTTGGCCCAAACCTATGGAACCTATAAAACTATGAGAAAAGTTATTTTTCTTGTCTTATCAAAAGTTCAAGGCAAAGAAGATAGAATAACTATCCCTATAAAACATGTCCCCACCCACCACCAAGCCTACCATCATTGACAAAACCATTATTGAACTTAAAAAGATTCCAAACAAACAAGACCAACCTAAGAAAAACCTTCACCTGCTTCCTACAAAATACCAAGAGATAATGAAAACAATCCCTTCACACCTCCTAGAATAAAACAAGTTTACAATGTCAAAGAGAAAGTGGTTGAATAACCTCTCATGGTTCCTTTTGTTCGTCCCCTTGGGGAAGAAAAGAAACCTATGGTTGATCAACCTGCTCCTACACAAATGCAACTTGAAAATTGAACTAAAAGAAATAAAGGTGATAAAGAGCTTAGTCATAGATGTCATGCCCTTGCTCGCAAGTTACATGGAGAATTAAACAAAGAAAATAAAAAAACCAACTTGTGAAAAGCAACACACGATGACCCTACCCCTGCCCTGAAACAAAACAATCCAATACATTAATCACAACAAGAGTTGAAACCTTCCTTGGACATTATCATTTGACCTCCTATTGTGATTAACTTGGATGAAGATGAATAAGTTTCTAAAATTGACGAAGAGGTGCATAATGAATTGAACACTACATTTTCCTCTTCTATGAGATTAAATGATAATTATCCTAAGAAGAGTGTTGAACCTGGTGTTGGTCCTGGTTGAACACTTTCTATTATCCCTTTAGAAAGTTATCCACCCTCAGTATACAATGAACATGCTTGTGATGTAGACGACCTACTTTAGGTTGACTCGCATGTGCCTTACTAGTATTTTGCATTATTTCTTTTTCATTTTCTTTTGTGTGATTGCATCTGTGTAATGTGATCCCTTGTAAAAAAAATTTAATCTCTCTCTCTCTCTCTCTCTCTCTCTTGTGATGATTCCTCTCATTTGTAATTCCTTTCATCTTTTCACACAGAAATCCCTATGTTTTAGTTTATCCTTTATTTTTTCTTGTTTTTTCCTTTGTGGGAGTTTTAATCAAGCATCTAGATGTTTATGTCTCTTCCATGCTGACCCCAAAAATATTTTATTTTCACTTTTTCCATATTTTCCATTTCATTCTTTCTTTTTTTTTGCTTTTCTGGAGACAATGTATGCGTTGAGAAATTTTGTCTCCATGTTAACTCAAAATCTTCTTTTTCAGCATTTATCTTTTTCATTTTTTTTTTTTCCTTTGGGGACAGGAGGCAAGGTAAGGTCAGGAAATTCATCTCTTTCATGTTGACCTTGAAATATTTTTCTTTGTTTCCATTCTCTCTTTGTGTCATTCTTCCCAATCTCTATGTGGCCTGTAGTCACATGAAACTCTTTGAGCTCTCTGAAACACATTGTGGAAACAAAGATACCAACCTAAAACCCATAGATCCCTATGTGTGTTTTGGATTTTTATTCAGTAACCAGGCCTCCCTTTGATTTTCTTTTGCATGGCATAGCTTCTGACTTAAACATGACCAAGAAATGCCAGCTCCTAAGTGTCTCTTTATTCTTTTCATTTTATTATTTTGTTACTTCTAAGGTAATTTATTGTAGCATGCTCTGCAATTTCTAAAGTAGTACATATTTGGCATTATTCTTTCCATTTTTCCTTTCATGGCTCCATTGTGTGTAGTCTTCTTTACTTTATACAATTTAGTCTTCCATTTTATGGAAGATATTAGTGTGAATTTGTATACTGATATCTCTTAGGCATATTGAAAGACATCTGCCATTCCTTTAATGGCTTGATGTGATGCCATTGATCCCCTGTTGTGAATATTCTATTCCTTTGATTTGTCCCTCTCCCTTGGAGAGAAATTAGGCATAATGTTCCCTAAGTTAAGACCTCACATGAACTAAGCAAGACTCCCTTGAACATTTCTTATTGATGAATTTTCATTTTTAGTTATATGGCCACCTTGCATAACATAGCTTGCATGCCTGTGGAGCCATCTTGTTTGTTCATGAGTTCTAAAAATACAAATATTTGCTTGCCTCGTGAAACACAAAAAATATTTTTGTGTGGTGCCTTATTAAAGTTATCAAGAGAGTCTAACTTTGGTGGTATGTCTAACGAGAAAATTAAATATAGTACTGGCTCTCCCCTGCAGCCACCATGGGAGAGAGCATATTGGCCAAGGAGTGGTCTTACCCTCTTGGATACCAGATAGCCTAAAGTTTTGCTGCTCTCAAAGTAGGAATCTTGTGCATTTTTGGGAAAACAACCTAGATCTCGATTCATCATGATGCAGGACAAATGGTCAAGCTTGATCTACCTGTAATTATTTTTCATTTTCCATGTCATTTATTTATTTTCTTGATAGCAAAATGCTGTGCTTTGTTGTCACTTCTTTCTATCACAGCGTGTGTTCTTTCAGCATATATTAAATTCACCAATGGGAATCTGACTCATGGGGATTTGACTGTTCCCTCTCAACCACCTGCCATCCCATCCACTGGAATTGATATTGGTAATTCTGGACCTCCTCATGCATTGTTGCTTGCCTATTTTTATTGTAATTTTGAAGTCTTCATCCTCTCACTAAAGTGGGAGCTAAATATGGTAACATAAAAAGTATCCCTTCTGCTTTTCCCTTGCTTGTTTGGGCCCTCCTTGTGAACTAGGCTTATTGGTACGTTGATTTAGTGTTGTAATGTGTTTGACACATTCACATTAGCTCTTGGGCCCTTGTGAATAAATGAATTTAAATGGTACCTTGCTAAAGAGTTGTGAAGTGTTGTAACACACTTTCACACTTTTCTAAGGTTTTATTAATTAATTACACCTAATAAACCTCTTTTTAACCTTAATCATGCCTTATTTAAAGTGTTGTAAAGTGTTGTAACATACTTTCACACTTTTCCAGGGTTTTCATTAATAATTGGGTTTTTTAATTTTTTAATTGACCTTATTTTTCATTCACAAGCCTCATTTATTGCATCTTCTAGAGGATAATTCTAACACGAACGATAACCCAACCATAATTTAGGTTTTTTAGGCTTGAATGACCCAAATTTAGTGATCTAGGACTCATTCACCACCTTGGAAGAATGAGTCGCACCTAGATTTTTGGTTCTTGAACTTGGTTTCACACATTTCTTAGCATTTCCAAATTTGGTTTGATACATTATGTCTGATGGGATTCATTTTCCACCTTGGGCGAATGAGTCTCATGTGACCCAAAATTAAAATTAATTCAAATTTTTGGTGATATTTTATCCTCCTAGATTTGATATCAGCTTGTATCATTGTAATTCCAGGAATTTTTGCATAATTGAGTATAAATACAAGTTTCTTCCTCTCATTTTACCCCCAAGAATTCAAGTATTCATCCTTATAGAAATTTTCAATTTACAAGTGCATTCAAGTGTTTTCAAGATTCTTCAAGAGAAAATTATCAAGCATTTTAGAGTAGCATTAAAGAATCAATCATGTCAAAGAATTTATGCATCATATTTGTTTTGGAGCTAACAATTGTGGTGTAGGAGTTTCATGATTCAAGCAAACATTTCATTTAATATCTATCACCTTCAAGCAAGATTCAAGATCCACATTCATTGGATCCATCTCATACATGTTTGAAACATCTTATTGCTAGGGTTTTGTCAGATGCAACATCATATTTTTTTCATTCATCATTCTCCATTCATATTTCATTCTATTTTAAGGCTTAATTACCAAAATGGGGTTTGACCAAGGAAAAATCTTATCCAATAACCCAACAGCATTTTCCCCTCTCATTTGTGTGTGATTTGTAGGTCTAGGTTGTATATTTACTAAGAAGCAATATTGGAGGAAATTTTTCAAATCATTCAAAGTTGTCAAAGTTATCATCAATTCTTAGAGGACATTGGAGAACACCTTCAGGTCACAAATTTGTGTTTCAAATCCAAAAATCAATTAGGAAGGATAGAGTAGAAGAGGAAGAGTACAATCAGACTTTTAAGCTTTATAAAACCATAATTGGACTAATTTTCCACTTCTAGTGAATGAGTCCCAGTTTCAACCAAAATTGAGATTTTTATAGATTCAGATACCCATTTTGCAGATTCTTGTTCCTGCACAAAAATCTATAATTTTTACTAATTCACGTAGCTTGGAAAATGCGTCCACTCATTATTAAAGGTATAAATTCCAACGTTTAAAACCTCCATTCAACCATCTCTAGATTTCTAGTTGCATACATTTTGTTTTGCAACTTTCTATTTTTTTCTACACACATTTCTAGGTCATTGCATTGAATTAGGGTTTAGTGTTGCATTTTACATTTCATTTGTCTTTCCAAGTTCTCACTTTGTGGTGAACCCCTTACTATTTTTCAATGAGCCCCTAGGACAACCCTATTGCACTTGATCTCTTTCTCCTTTGCATTGAGATTTCTAAGGTTACCCTTGAATGTAATAGGTGGAAAGTGGCTATGCTCTATGTCCTAAGTCATATGATAGCATTCATCTAGCCCATTTTTCATATACCACAGTAGCATGCCCCCCTTCTTCAAATAAGAATTTTCTTCAATGCTAGGTAATTTTCAAATCTTTTGAATGAACTCATCATCCTCCCATGTGGCATCTTCAATTGGTAGATTCTCCCATTGGATGAGATACTGAGTGAGTGTTCTGGTCTTTAGCTTCCTTATGCATATATGAATAATACATTCTTGTTCCAAATTGATTCATCCTTCTTCTTCAAGCTTAGGTAATATTGTCTAAGTAGGGATATTATTCCTGATTACCTTCTTCAAACAAGAAACATGAAAAAATGGATGCATCTTTGTTGTTGATTGCAATTCAAGCTTGTAGGCAATAATACCTATCTTTTTCATGATTTGATATGGGCCATAATATTTTGGAGACAATTTTTGTTCTTTTACTATTGGTTCAATGAAATTTGTTTGTAAGGATACAATCTCAAGAAAACCTAATCCCCAACCTCAAAACTTCTTTCACTATGGTGTTGATCTACTTGTTGCTTCACTCAATATTGTGCCATGGACCAATTCTCTTAAGTCCTAAAAGTAGTTGTTGTTGATGAATCATGTGGTTATCAATCACATGAAATCTTGGTGACACCTTCAATAATGATGTAATAGAAGGATGATGATATCCATATATGATGATCCCACAATATTGGCTTACAATTTTTGGCCAAACTGGACACTGAACTAATTTTTTCTAACTAAATCTTCACTTTCGGGCATCTATAGCGGCTAAACCGTGAAATTTTGTCTATAGATTCTAAATATATTTTTTTCAAAATTGTTGGAATCAAATTGCACTTCTTTTTCCATCTCCTTTGAAAACTAGGTTTTTTCAGTAAACACCATTTTTAAGGAGTGACGCTCACCGTATAACACATCCCTTTTTTTCCATAAAGTATAATTTTTTTTTTTCAAATTTAGATTTGTAATTATTATATCTAGTGCTTCCAATTGGTTTCATAGTGTTTTATTCAATATTTTTTCCTTAATCAAGTTTCAAATCTCCAAACTAATTACACCAAAACATGGGTGGACTATGTAACACATAATTTTTTTTGTATGTATCAAAATTCTTTTTTTTTGGTTGGATGAAGGACTTCAATATTTGGTGCACTTCTAATTTTATTTTTTCTTTATAATATGTTATTTTCGCACATGTGCAGAGCAAAGAGGTTGTTTCTGCAATCCTACATTCACAAGAAAATAAAAGAAAATATAACAATAAAATTAAATTTATCTAAAATTATGCATTTTGGGAAGCTTATAATAAGGACTACATACTTAAAGAGTAAAAATCAAATGAATTCATTTGAACCCCGAAAAGGTATATCAAAAGTGGTTTTTTATCAGCATTTTGATAAGTGTAAAGGAGACTTCGTTATAGGCATGGTTTAAAACCAGCAAGGTTCTATCCAAGGGGGATTGATCTAAGGTACAGTTTGATCAAATCCTCTTCAATTGGAATGAGTTAAATCATTATATTTTGTAAAAATATGTGATTTTAGCAAAAATTAGAATCTCCCAGAAATTGTAAACCAACTTTGTGGGATCATCCTATAATGCCATAAATGGAGACATTTTTTATGAACTATGGAAGGAAGTGTTATACCACCATACTACTAGTGGTAGCCAATCTATCCATTGAGTATATTTATCTAAAGTGAAAGAACACAAAAATCCTTCCAAACACTTATTAACCACGTCTATTTTTCGATCAAATTGTGAATGTTATGAAGAATTGTGATCCAATTGAGTACCCAAAAACTTGAATAAATCTGGCTGCCTGTAGCTGGGATTGGCTTGAGTCGGCTTGGTTCTCATGGTCTTGGGTTTCATTTCGCTTCCTGTAGCCTGGCCTGGTGGTTGTGGTGGGCTAGCTGCAAACACTCGGCAGGTTGAATTTGCCCCCCCTAGGTGACTGGAAGTGGGCTGCTGGGACACCTCGCTGTAACAAAAACTTGAATAAATCTATCCAAAAATTACTAGTAAAGATAGGATCATGATCACTAACAATAACCTTAGGGTATACTAAGTGTATCTTTTGAATTTTCCTCCAGCAAAATTATTTTTCCAATCACTTGTTGTAAAGACGTGATAATGCACAAATGCATATTTAGTAGTGAGTGATCCAATAACCACGATGATGAGACATTCTTTACCATTAGATATTGAAGCCCTATGATGAAATCCACCTGAGACCCTCTCTCTTCCCAATGTTGACTACTTAATAACTCAAGGTTGCAAGAGACCACATGTGTCTTGCACTATCTCCCCTTTATTTGTCAATAAACCAAACATTCTACTAAATAAATTTGAACATCCCTCTTTAGCCCCTTCCCCAAAAGAAGTCTTTCTTGGACACGATGATATGTCTTTAAAATGACAGAATGACCACCCATTGGATAATCATGTAGCTCCTTGAGAATATTTTTTCAAAGAGGATTTCTTTGAAAGATACAATCGCTCTTTATACCACAAAGTATCTCCCATCCAACAAAATTTATCTAAACTACTAGGGTCACTCTATAATTGTTGAATGAGATTACTAGTAGCCACATCATTTTTCCACTCTTATTTGTCTTGTTCTACCCAATATTCTTGTAATATTGAAAATGAACACAATAAAGAATCATCCTTCTCATCGTTCCTTGATATTAGATCTGCCACAACATTTTCCTTCCCTTTCTTATATACAATATCAAAATAATATCCCAACATCTTAGTAACCCATTTTTCTTGTTCTTTCGAAGAAAATCTTTGTTCCAAAAAATATTTGAGGCTATCATGATTTGTCTTAACCTTGAAGTGTCTACCCATTAGATAAGGCCTCCATTATTTTACTGCATGAAGAATAGCTAACATTTCCCTCTCATAAATAGGCTTGAGTTGATTCTCCTACTTTAATTAATAGCTCTCAAAAGCAATTAGATGACCCTCCTAAGAACTGCACCTATACCATTACTAGAAGCATCACATTCCATAGTAATATCCTTTGTGAAATTAGGAGTGGAAAGTATTGGAGTTATTTACATACCATCCTTTAACATTTCAAATGCTGAATTAGCAGATTCATTCTAATGAAAAGAATCCTTCTTCAATAAAGCTATGAGGGGTGTTGCTATACGACCATAATTCTTCACCAATCCATTATAGTATCTAGTCAATGCCTAGAAACCCCTTAATTTCTTAATGGTTTTCGGAATAGGCCATTCCATGATAGCCTTAATTTTGTTAGGATCCACCTTTAAACTCCTTCATGTGAAACTATGTGTCCCAAGTACTCCACCTCATTAAGACTAAAAGCACACTTCGATGACTTAGTATAGAGTTTTTTCTTTTTGAGAACTTGTAATACATGATCTACATGTTTCAAGTGTTATTCCCATGTCTTGCTATAAACCAGTATATCATAAAAAAAAACTAATACAAAATTCTTCAAGAAATTTTTTAAGATGGAATTCATCAAACTTTGAAATGTAGATGGTGCATTACTAAGACCAAATGGCATCACCAAAAACTCATAATGACCCTCATGAGTCCTAAATATTTTCTTACAAATATCATCTTCCTTAGTTCGAATTTGCTAATAACTGGATCTAATATCTAACTTTGTAAAATACATAGCTCCATTCAATTCATGTAGCAAATCATCAATGACTTGAATAGGAAACTTATCTTTGATGGTGTGCATGTTGAGAAATCTATAGTCCAAACTCATGCACCAAGTATCATCCTTCTACCACACCATCACCACTAGTGAGGAGTAAGAACTTTGGCTATGTTTGATCATTCCTCCCTCTAACATCTCCTCAACAATCTTTTCTATCTTATTTTTTTGTATATGTGGGTACCAATAAGGCCTAAAGTTGGGGGATTGGATGCCTAGAACTAGTTGTATGGCATGATCACGATCCCTAAAAAACCATTGAGTGGTCCTCAATTATTGCTTGTAAATCTTGATTGGTAGGAGCATTAGATTGAGATACTTCTAATGAACATAACTGTGCTACAAATCCATCAACTCCTTTATTAAGCAACTTCTGCATATGGTGAGACCTAAAGTTATTTGTGGGGATTTTTCCTTCAACCCTCTTAGCTCTATTGTATTTCCTTTTGATTGGAACCTCATAAATAATTCTTGGAAGATCATCTCAATTAATCTTGAGGTAGTAAGCCATTGTACTCCCAAAATAATATATGTTGCACCCATGGAGATAACATACATTGGGATATCAACGTGATAATATCCCATGGATAATTTAGTGCTATGACACTTTCTAGAACAACTAGCAGTACCACCATCTACAATCACGACTTGAAATTTTTGAGCTAGATATATAAAATAGTTTAGATGAGTAGCCAACTTTTTGTTGATGAAATTATGAGTGCAACTTGAGTTGATCAACATAGTTACATTCTGCTTCTTTTATTATCCAGCTACCTTGAGAGTCTGAAAGGCACTAAACCTAGGAAGTGCATGACAAGAAATTTTTGGTTGGGAATCATGTGATTCATTATATAGATCCCTATCACCCTCTAATATTATTTCCGCCTCTTCCTCACTCAACTGTCCTTTAATATATAAAAAATTTATTTTCAATACATCTATTCCTTTGACTATATTTGCAGTGACAATTGAAACATAATCCTTTTTCTCTTTTCTCCTCAATTTGTTGTGGATTCAACCTAGTAGGTTGTGGTAGTGAATGTGTAGGAGATTTTTTTTTGCTAAAATTTATATCATCTTGTCTCTTACTAGCCAGAAACATCTTCACTTGTATTTTAACTACTATTGCTTGTGATAAGGATTGTGGCTAGAACAATCATACTTCATATTTTATATGATCCTTGAAAATTCCTAGAAATAGTTGCTCATTATTTTTTTCTATCATAGTCTCTACTCTTATCTATAAATGGTTTGAAATTATTGAATAGAACCCTTGACCATGTTCATTTTCTTTAATTGGATGAGTTGGTAGAAGTAACTATCTATAAAGTTATCTCCATAAGGAGTAGCAAGTTCCTCTTCAAAATTGACCATTTGACCACACAACCATTTTTCCTCTTCTCATCACATAACCAATGATATCAAGTAAATTGATTTGGTTCTAGGTATAATGATTCCATAGACACCTTTTTCTGACTAGGAACATGATGAATATCAAACAACTGTTCCATTTGCAATAGCCAATTGGTTGGATCCTTGCCGTCAAGATTTCTCATATCCAACTTTGGTATGAATTACCTTGGAATATGATTATTATATTCATGAAGGATCCTTCATGAAACCCAAGTCAAGTCGAAGGAATTCATTTCCAACAAAAGAATTATCTTCCACCTTACACCACATACCTTGAATAAATTATTTCAATTCACCCATTTCTTCCATAATATTCTTCTCTAATGATGAAATATCACCCTTGACTTTGTTTATTTCATCCCTAGGGTTAAAATCCTCATTTCCAACTCCCTCATGTGTTCTTTGAATATTTCCCTGATGTGGTGGCATTCTTTTTGCATCTTGTTGTAGGCCCCATCATGATGGTAGAAAATAATTTTGCAATAAATCACATAAATAAAACTTAAATTCTCTAAAATATTTATTGTAACTTACTAGTGTCAAGATACCACCTTCCTAGAAAAAACTCCAAGAAATTACCATATTTTTAAGCTTGAGAGAAAATTTGTTAAAAACCCCAATTTTGCAATAACTTGCTTATTTCTACTTCAATTTCTCTGAGTTTTGTATTTTAGACTCCTTTTTCACATCTTCAAAAACCTAATAAAAATCAAGCTCCAATTCAACAGGATGTGAGAGATATTCAACTTCCAAATAAATTCTGTAGAAACCCTAATTATGCAATAATTCGCTCAAATATGCTCCAATTCCTCTAAAATCTAAACTATAGCTTCTTTAATATGGTCTTCAAAAAACCCTTTAAAAATTAGAAAAAATTCATCAAAATCTAAAATATATGTGCCTTCCAAAATGAATTTCAATATAAAGAAGACACCTTTCCTTTACGGTGCCAAGATCATGTGTTGATACCACTTGCTATGAAATAACATGCACATTAGAAGAATATGATAGAAAATATGCTACAAATACTGAATAATAGTTGAGAATAACAAGCCACTTCGAGGGGGAAAACCTCCAAATATCTCCAATGAGAACACAATTCACAATATGATGATGGAATAAGACTTACAACCTCCTATATATACCTATTTATGCCTAGGATACCACCCAGGCTAACTTAGATAACCCTATATAAACCCTAGGCCACCCTAATCAACTAAATAAAAATACACTAATGATAATATGAATTAATTAGGAGTTAAGATAGCCGCAAGCTGACTATTCATAACTCGATGTACTCTAATATTAAGGCTGCAACATATTTTTACCAAATAATTTATTATTTATTGCATTATGATGAAAGAGAGAAATATTAGACTTATTGTACACTTCTATAATCTCTAGAACCTACCTTTTGTTAAACAGACATTATGAGAATTGCTCTAGTGCCATTGGGCATCCCCAATAGGGTTTATAATTTGGGCCAAACTGGACACTCTAAATTTATTATTTTTAACTAAACTTCACATCTGTGTGCACCTATAGCTGCTAAACCGTGAGTAGAATTTAAATGACAAGTAAACTAGAGTCTCATCAGTTTTTGTTTTAGATTCCAAAAATATTTTTCAAAAATTTTTGGAATCAAATCAAATTTTTCCATCTCCATGAAAATTGATTTTTTCAAAAATAATATTTTAAAAAGTGATTTTACATAACTACAAAACTTTTTTCCATGAAGGATGATAAAATTTAAATTCTTTCAAATTAGATTTATAACCTGATATCTAGTGCTGCTTCCACTTTTTAGATTTTTTTTTATTTTGGAATATTTTTTCCTTAATTAAGCTTTCCACAAAGTCAAACAAATTACAATCTTAATAAAGACTAATCGTAGTAATGCGTGAATTTTTGTGTATGTCAAAATTTTATTTTATTTTATTTGTCGGATCAAGGACTTCAATATCTAGTGCACTTGTATTTTTCAAATTTTTTTTGATAATCTTCTATTTTTCCACATGTGAATAACAAAGAAATTCATTTTTGATGAAAAACCTATGTTTAATAAAACTTAAAAAACAAATACATAACAAAACCAAAACATATTAAAATTATATTCATTGATAGCTTGTTCTAAGGAAGTCACCATAGAATTTAATTTTAAAATAAATATTAAATGAATTCATTTGATCCCCAAAAGCCAAATCAAAAGTGATTTTTTATCAGCATTTTGATAGGTGTAAAGGAGACACATTTATAGGTATAGTTTAAAACTAGTGAGGTTCTGTCCAAGGGGGTTTGATCTAAGGTGATTTGATCAAACCCTCTTCAATTGAATCCTTAAAATGGAACTTTTAAGGCTTAAATCATTATATTTTCTAAAAATATGGATTCAGCTAAAATTGCCCTCTTAGAATTGCAACTACCATTGTGACAATCGCATGATGTAGGTGAATCTATTTGATTAGCAAACATGTCTCACCACAAGAATAATGCATCTCCTTCTAATTAAATAAACCTCTCCCATGAATTCATTAGAAGATTAGTTTAAGCATTTGAGTGAAATGGTGATATAGAGGTTCATCTTCTATGAGTATCGAATGTACATAATATCATGTCATGCCATTAGAATGGTTGTCTTGCCCAAATAAACTATCTCACCAAAAACAAATATGAATTCAATGTGTAGAAATAAACTTTGGCACATGGAATGAATGGATTATTTATTTACATTTTGTACCTACAAACATAGATTCTTCTATGTTTGGACACATAATAAATAGAGATTTTTAGCCAGTAGTGCCCTCCATTTGCGGTTGTCGTTGATGTCAAGTAAGTTGTTGTTGGTAATGTCATGATGGTGTGGTGATTTTATTATTTAATTTTAAGGTTATGAAATAACACTAATAATATGTTTGGATTTGATTAATAAAATTAATTTAATTATAAGGTTAATTGTTTTATTTAGAATTAAATAAAGAATTAGATTCAATAATAAGTGTTAATTTAATTATCTTTGGGAATTAGTTATTTAAAGTAATCAGATTAGATGAGGAAAGGTAATTATCATTTAATGATTAAATTCAATTAATAAATTTAAAAGTGAGAAAATATTAAAGAGGATTAAATATTAAAATTGTACTTAAGTTTAAATAAATTAAGGTAAAAATATTTATTCAAAATAAATATATGCTATTGTAACTAAAAGAAAGATTAAATTACTAAATATTTGGTTCATATATTAAAGAGTCAATTATAAAAATAATAAATAAGGGTAGTGGCTGGCATTCAATCATAACTATTGGAAGTTGAACGGTTTCTTGTTGGGAGTGGAAAAGACTCCGTGAAACAAATTATTAAATAAGAATTATTCTGGAGAAAGGGGGATGGCGGGTTCGAAGGGTTGCTCCTTCTGTCATGGATTGTTCGGCACAGGGTTTTTGTTCCAGACAACATTGATTTACAACGCCCATTGAAATTTCCTGTCAACGCTCTCTGGACAAGAGTACAATCTTCTTCCCCCTCTCTATACTTTTGATATGTTGTGTGCAAATTGTAAATCATCCTGAAGATTCAAATTTCATGTGGTGCTAGGGTTTTGATTTAAGTTTTTTATGATGTGGTTTTCAATTTATAATCATATGCAGTGGTTTCAATCTATATTCATATTTTATGTGAACGATTATAAAGAGTTAGTTACGTATAGCAGTGCGGAGGTTTGTATCTTTTGCATTAGATTGTTGATATAGCATCGCGGCATTCAACCTTTCTTATATTTGCTCAAATTTTTGGATCATTTCCCATGCTGTGCAATTATGCAACTCATAACCTTCCCTTGATTTCCATGGATTATTTTCTGCATCTCCTCTGGTTCTGATCGGCTCTGTTTCCTTGCTAACTGAAAATTGGGATGGCATTCTATAGTTAGATTTTTCCTTGGGTTGACGGTTATGGTTTTCACCTCGACTTCACCAGCCTTTTCATTGTGTCCTTTCAGGATTCTCATACCTTAATTTGTTTTCTTTTTCCTTTTCTTTTGTTGTTGCTTCAATCTTTATCTCTTGGAAACCCCATCTCTACCAGTGGTGTTCGACCCTCTTGGTACCATATGCATGTAAATTCACACTCTAGTAATTCTGGCTGTTAGAATCATCATTATTACTCATTTAATGCCATCGTCTATTTTGCCTTATAAATGGTAATCGATCAAGAGGTGTGACCGGACATTAGATTATTTGATAAATTTTTTGATTATAGCTGTAGATATCCTTCTGTTATGGCAGTAAAAGTTGTACTCTGTAACGTAGTATGATATTCATTTCTGCTCTCTTTGTATCCTTTTGTGGTATATCCCTTGCTAGGAAGTGTATCCTTGTGTTTTGATTCTCTGCATACTATAAAATTCAACTTTCAATTCAACAGATGTACCCAATGCTTGTTATTGAGGCTTGAGCTACGATTTCAGGTCAAAGGCATTTGATGTTATATATTTCATAGTGCTTATGCCTGACATTTGTTGCTTGCTTGCTCTTATCTCTTTATATTTTCTCTAAACGAATCCATTGCCATGGTTTGGTTTAATCCTCTGTTTCCTTTCGCAACCTGTGGTAGTGGCGGTACTTTAGGGTGCTTGAGTCAAATAAACTCCCCAGTTCTTTTGGAACCTCTCTCTGAAATATAGAATGTTGTAGAGGCTTAAATAATCTCTCTGATTGTATCGTCAACCTGTCTCAGCTACGGCTCTTGAACAATAATAGAAAATTTTAAAGGTTTAAATAACCTGCTTGATCACTCTGACAATCTAACACAGTTGCAACATTTGAAAATAAATATTGTCAAAATAATAACATAATAAAAGAGCTCTCCAGTGATCGTGGTGAAGTTTAACTTTCAACTTCAAACTTGAGCGCATCTTTGGAAACTTACCGGCAACAGAAATGTTGTACATTAATTCTCTGCCTCTTAAGTTATGTATTTTCACCTCACCTATCTCTTTACCTTCTGTCTTGTGAATAACACGTGAGATTTGATAATAATGCAAGTAGATGGCGATATTTCCAAATTCCAATATTCACTTTCTGTTATACTCAGCAACCTACCTCATTTACGCCTTTTAGAGTTGAGGCATTGTACAAAATTAAATAGTCTTCTTGAAATCATTGGCAAACCATCACAACTGCAACGTTTAGACTTGCAAAGGAGTAGTAAATTAAATAATCTGTTTGTTTCATTGGCAAACCATCACAGCTGCAACGTTTAGACTTGCAAAGGAGTAGAAAATTAAATAATCTCTCTGTTTCATTGTCAACCCTTCACAGCGGTGCACTGGTACATGGTAGGTTGTATAGATTTAAATAAACTCTCTGATGCTTTTCAATCTGTCAAAGTGGCGATACTTGTTTGTGATATACGTGTGGTTCCTGGTTCTTTACATTTAGTTAGAAGAAGATTGGTTTAGTTAAAGTTACTTGTTATATGAAATTAAATGCTAATAGAAAATGTTAAGTTAACTATAGAATAGAAATTGAAAGGTTTAGGATAGGAATCTTATTATCTTCTTATCTTTAGGCTTGAGTTAAATTTTAGTCCTTGACTATTCTTAATTCAATCTAACTAATATTTTTTTTATATATTCAATTTTCTCTTTTTGACAATTTAGTTTCCATACAATGATTAGTAGAAAATTACCTTATGAAATCATTTGACCTTAATCAAACGAAAGCTTATAATTATAAGAAAAGCAATCACATATGTATGTATATTCTTCATGCATGGGTAAACCTTCTTTAAACTCTTGCTTGCATACTTACATGGAATGAATGATTATATATTTTTGAAAGGATCAATCTACAAATGTTACGACATCATTTGTTCATATGATTGTAAACTTCAAATGTTAGGGTAAAACGTTCGCTTTGGTTCTAAAACTAAATGATTATATTAAGTAATGGGAATTGGTAAACATTAGATTATTAGGAAAATAGTTATGCCCTTTTATAAGTGAACAAGCTCTTACTTCATAGTGAAATTAGTTGCTCATATAGTTTTAGTTAGGAAGGAAACTGGCATTGTAATGTAGTGTTGGTGAGGTTAGTTATCCTCTTAAATATAAATTAGAGTATTAATTGGCTAATCATGTTTATATATATGTATATAGTTATAGGGATGATTATAAATTCTGAATGGGAATAAAAGAAATTGGTTGGAATACTTTTATAACTTCTTTTATTTAATACAACTTTATGATGAGCATAGTGAGATGTTAATAAGATATGTGAATATAGTCTTTAATGAGTTAAAACGATTTCTTATCAAGTAGAGAGTCAGATCGTAGACGATAGTTCAATTGTTCTTGAAGTTTATTGCTTTTGAATGTTGGGTTTGATAAAATATGCCTTGAGATAATTACGATATGTGATTTTAGAGTTCCCTTATTTATTTTAAAGTAATTCTTTTTGAACAAATGGACAAATTGTATTTGATTGGTCATTGATCATTTAAGGGTAATTTGGTGTATCCTAATTGTGGTATTCTCTTTGGAATTGCTTGGCTTTGGAAGTATTTTCATTCCATTGGGTTCATGTCGTTTTATGAGTGATTTGACATACTCTTTCATTATGACTTTTATTGAGTTGACATGAGTTGGGGATCTTCTCTAAGTTAAATTGTGTTGATATTCGTGTAACCTTACATGGTGAACTCTTGGTTTGTTTCGAGTTGTGGGGGTCTTATTAATCGATTTTGTGGTGGAGTATTTTGGAAACTAATGTAATGTTTGGTTGTGATAAGTTTATGCTTCTTATTGAATGCAGTCTTCTCACTTTTATTATTTTGGTGAAATATTAAATTATATCATTGTTGTGGTCTCCCTTGGATGCCTATTTGCATGCTTTTTCCTTTGTTATTGAAGGATTGTTCTAGATGGTTTCGTGTCAGTCAGAATACTTTTGGAGACTAAAGTTTTGGTTCATGAAATCCCCTGTCATTTAATTTGTGTTGCAATGTAATTGGGAACTCGTGATTTGTTTATAGTTGATCTCCTTGAATTTCTGTTATATTTCGTATCGAAGTTGATTATTTCGTTCGGATGGAGTTGTTAATCTTATTTTGGTTTATTCACTCATTATATTTGAGTTGAAAATAGTTCTTTGAGGTCTTGCAATTATTGTTGTCAGTTCTTTGATGGGGAAACCCTAGTGTAAACATTTTGGGAATCTTCCAGAGGCTTGTGTTTATGGTTGGTCAAAGTTCTCTCTTTATGTTCCTTTGATGTGGCAGGTGTTTTGGTATTTGGATTTTGAAAGGGTTGTACGAGAATTGTAAGATTTTGATTATGTGTATATAGTGAGATGGGTAATGCCTCGCATGTTTCTCTATTGTGATCGAATGTTCTTGTGATGTTGTACAACCCTTGGAGTTTGGTTTTTATGTTTTGAGTGTCTAGAGAGAGAGTGGCTCTAAGTGGGTGGTCGGCGCACAAAGGGGCGCCAGGATAGCCCTCGTTAGAGTGAATTTAATAAGTGATAATTTAAATAATTAACTAAGGGATGGGTAGAATCACATTAAAAAGATAATTGATGCCTCATCCGCCTGTTAGTGCTACCACAGACTAAAGGGGATTGAGAAGGCCGTGGTTGGCATGATTGTTTCCTTATCTTCGCGAAAGGTAACGGTTCTGCATGAGCAACCCTATGGGGCAGTTCCTTGAGATAGGTAGCCTGGATAACCATAGATGGAGGCGGTTCCTAGTGCTTGGTTGCCTAGATAATCCATCAATAGATGGAGGCAGTACCTTGCAATAGGTAGCCTGGAGAATCCATGTTAAGCCATGCGATGACACTCTCCTCTAACACTCCTTCTTATGTTGCTACTTTGGAAATCCTCTGGAAGTGGTCCTTTGTCTTGAATTGATGAAATCTAGTTGTTTGAATTGATTTATGGTTTTACTCTATTTTATCTATGGTGTATTCTATGGTCTTGTATAAATCTTGTTGATGTTTGGGTTTTGACCTTGTACTCATATGATATTGTGTTATGATGTTATTGTATTGTTTAATTGCAATTTGGAATTGTATTATGTTTATTAATTCAGTATGTTTTGGAAGTGTTTCATGATCCTCCTTTGGTTACTTGTTTACTAGTCATTTCTTTGACTTAGGTGATGAGATTTATGATTTTAAGTTATTATGTTGACTCTTGGATGTTGTTGATTATGTCATTATAATCCTTGAGGTTTATGATACTTTTGTATGACGTTGAGTCTTGTGGTTCCCTGTTGGATGTCCTTGGTTGAGGTCTCTTTCTTGTTAGCCCCTAGCACGGGGGGTGGGTCTTCGGACTCACATGGTCAGGTGGAGCGTGCTAAGCACCCCATTGGGTCCCCAGTCGAGGATCGAGAGGTGTGGATTGGTGCTGTTGTGGTGACTCCAGAGTTGTATTTGTCTTGGAGCCAGTTATGATACTGTGTATTCATCTATTCATTTGTATCAGGATTCTTGTTGGAAACACTTTTGTATCATTGTACTTCTTAAACATTGTACTGTAATGTAATGTTAAATTTGGTGTGGCTATTGGCCATGGCAGTTGTTATTTAAGGTGTTAAGTTAATCATGTATATGTTGTATTTATGTTCACAGATGGTTTCTTATCAATGAATTTTCATGTATGCGTTACATTTGCTAATGTTTTCTTGGTGATGGATTATATCTTTGGATTTTATTCCTTATTGTTGTTGTGTGGATCTTAGACTCGTAATGACTCGTTGTGTACCCCAAGGGATGTATGTGTTAGGGAATCTACTTAAATGAAATTCATGTCATGACTTAATGTGAATTGCATGTATGTTATGTTAATTTTATTTATTTTTTTAAAATTGTGCTATAATTTGTGTAATTGTCCTTTGGGGTTCGCACGGCGGGGCGTTACATTAGTAGTGTTGACAAATAATTTGGGAACTTATTAGTTGAGGATCTTATCCTAATGATAGGTAGGTAAATATTACTAAATTATAAATTAATGAGATGCAATGAATGCATTAGAAGCTTTCTTAGTAAGGTGACATAGAACTTAGAACTCAAATTTATTGAGGAAAGAGTGATCGAAATAACTATTAAGAAACTGACAATAGAATGCAAATATAATAATTTGATGTGACATGATCAATATTAATTGTAAGAAAGACTCATTTAAGTAGATTTACTGCTAGACAAATAACAAATAAAATAATTTTACATTTTATGAATGTAAATGACATACAAAATTATATATTTATAATTGACAAAAACACACAATTTAATAAAAAAATAATAATATATAACAATTAATTGAGATCCTCCATTTTCACTTATTCTGTTAGATATTGGTCATGGATGTTGATATAAGCATGATCTAAGTGAATCTACTTGGTTAGTAAACATCTCTCACCACACGAATAATGAACATCCCTTTGAGTAAACCCTCCTACCAACTCATGGGAATATTATGTAAGCATTTGAGTGAAAAACTGACAGAGAGCTCCATCTTCTATGAGCATAGAATGTACACAATATTAGAATGGAAAAAGCAACTCAATTTCATTGACCTTTAGTGGTTGCTTAACAATCCTATGTAACTAACGATTGCTTGGAAGATAATTCAAAGGAATAAAAAACATATGATTTCTTTGTCAAAATCAATAAAAACATGTATTACGACAAATTTCTTTGAACCGTTTGAGCTTAACATATTTTTATCAGGTCAACCTTGTGAATATTTTGGAAAAGAAATCTCAAGTAATGAGTGGAAAATATAAATATTACGTTTCAGAATATATTTGTTTAGTAGAATTCTGCTCTATTTATCTTATTAATACAATAAACGGTCCAAGTGTTACAATAGTTATAATTTTGTATCTATTTATAAGATATAATGAATTTAAAATATTGTATACTTTTAGGTTCACAAAATGGTCAGCAAGATAATTAACATTGATCAGAAGTTCATAGGATATGAATGATGAATTTGTTGACAAACATTCTTTCTTGAAAACTTTTTTATTATCACTATTATTATTATCCTATTTGATTGACGTTGGAATATGTAGGCATCCATTCTAGCATTATTTTCTTATTATATTTTTAACACATCTATTTCAATCTTAATCTTTTTTGTTCTTATCAAAATTTTATATAATTTCAACAAATTAACTTTCATAATTCGAAATCAATTATTAGACTGACTTCTAAAATTTGTGAGGGTAATTTTTTTATTATATTAAATTTATATTTAGGAAACACTACAAATATTTTGACTTGTATATGTTTCCCATTAATGTCAAAACATTATTTCAAAATCAAGATGTTCGATACTATGGAAGGAATCATGGTAGATTTGATAAGTTCTCTTCACTTTGTTCAACACATTTCCATGGCTTTTCAAGAGTTCAACCTTCAATTTTTAAACTCTTTATCAAATATTACTTCACCAAATTCACCTTGATAATCATTTGGATCGAGAAAGAGTTAGACATTGTGTTTTTATTTATATTATTATTCCCTTTCAAAGTAGTTGTATTGGCACCATGATTACAACTTTGAGCAATCAAACCTTGAAAATTTGAAATTAATCTTTGCTTTGACCCTTTTAATTTTTTTAAGGATCCATGTATGAATGTCAATCCATAATCCATTCCTTGTCAAGTAATATCCATGACCTTGCATTATTGATAATTTGGACTTCAATTTATTTTAGAACTAATCTTATTTATTTTTAAGATTAGAATTTAATGTTGTTCCTAGATTATTTTAGAATCCCATGGTCTAATATTCTTCACATCTATTTTCATTTGAGGCTAACTAGTTGATCAATGACAATAAATAATTGAGACCTCAAAACTCATTAACTAATATATTGATAGATTTACATTTAGATTTTATATGAATAATATGTTATTATTATTTAAAAGATTAAAAGATACTAATATACTATTTTCCAAAAAAGAATATGCATAATATTTTAGATCTCAAATCTCAATTCCAAGAGAATATAATATCCATGTCATTTGTCAAAATTTAATAATTGATATTGATAAACCCAAAAACCTATATTAAGTAAACTTTAACCACTTTGTTATGTCCAAAAGTTTCGAATTTGAAATTTGAGCCATTTCTCAAACCATTCATCCTATCATAATTTAGTTATTAATAATTTTAAATCCATATTTTATAAAAGGCATTCATTAGAACGTAAAACCCAAAAAAGGTAAAGGGAAGAAATTTAAGAGAAAGTGTTAGTCTATAGAATAAAAATATTTAGAATGACTATAGGGTAGTATGTAATAACCGTATATATGACACATGGACACAATACTTGGGTTAGAATGAGTAAGAGGTTAAATAAAAATTGGTTATTTATGTTTCATAGTAACTAAATCTATGAAGTGATATCTTCACATGTGCTTTTAAACAATCAATCAAATATGTTACAACCTACTACCATAAGTATTTCTTTGTGATTTGTTCTATTTTTTTTTATTAATGCTTAGTAATAAATTTTCTAGCACATATGTTTTCAAAATCATCCTCTTTCATAACTTCATGTATCCCACATGCTTGGGAGGTAGTGTTTCATTTGGGTATAATTAGTATAAATAAAGGGCTCGGTAGAAGAATGGACTATTCATGAATGTAACATCACATATTTTTCCCCTTATTAATAGAAAATAGATAACCATAGATTATTTTTTTATATTGCAAAACTGTATTTATGTAGACTACCAAAACTCACTAAGTGCATAATATGTCATATACATGTGATGACCCACTCGACATGCACCCCAATGCATAATCCATGGTGAGAAAATAGAAGACTCAAAACACTATGATATTAAGCATCACAGTTGACATGAGTTTTATGAAGGATTAAGAAGATGCAATTTCCCCAAAACCACTTGAAAAACCCTCTAAGTACTATATTAAAACATTCTCAGTTATTCACTAGGTTAGAAGAAGAAGAAAATCCAAAATTACCCAAATCATATGCTTTAATTGGATTTCATTCTTAATCCATGATACATGAAAGGTATAAAACCTTGTCCAAGTCTAATACCTAAGGACAACTATTGGAATCTAAGGAAGCCTAGTACAAAAAGTCTAATTGTTGGAAATATGATTGTCATTGATGTCCAAAGGGAGATTGTTTATTATATAGTGATCATTGATGTCTCATGATGTCATATGCTAGAGGATCACTCATAGGAAGAAGGGTGAATATTGATGGAGAGAAAAGCATGTTTTAAGCATGTTTTGCAAAATTGCAATATTGTAAATTAAAATTTGTAACATTATCATGAAAAATTTTCATGCTTTAGAAGAGACTAGTTCTACAGGAGTGTAGAGAAAATAGATAGTAGATCTGATGTGGGTATGTGCAGGATCATCATGGAAAAAATAGGCCCTTAAGTGGCAAAAAAAATAGAAAATTAGAGTTAGGCAACTTGACGTAAAAATTTGAATAAGTTATCTATATTATTTCAAAAATATGTAAGAATATAATCTATAGAAAATTGAATGTAGTTTCTAAAACACTAGGTTTTTTTTTTTTTAAATCTATTTAGTGAAAATTTGAATTTTCAATGCAGTAGTACTTAAATTTTAGGGAAAAAATAAGAAGTAGGTGTCTTGTCATTCACCTAACCACAATAAAATGATAATACTTTTTATAAGATTTTAGATAAGTAGAGGATCAACCCTTCCAAATGTGATATTTTTTGTAATTTGTTTCCAAGTAAATAATTAATGCCGTTTTTGTAACTTTTTAAAAATATAAAAATCTTATGTCGACCATCTTAGCAGTCAAACTTCATAGAAATTCATTTTTTTTCAACTTTAGTCTTATATTATCACGAAGCATAGAGATGTAAACATGTTTGATTCAAAATGTGATATAAGTTTGAAAGCTATAAATGTTTTCAATTAGCCTATCACTTAGGACTTTAGTCGTAATTCAAATAGACAATGAATTATAATTATTTATTAAATTTAAATTAAAGCATAATTTATATTGGTGGAAATCTGATAATCTCCTCTAAAAACCCTTTTCATTTCATTAATTTTGGGTAAAAAAAAAGTTGTTAGCCACATACCCTACACATACCCATCATATCACCACTTTTTGTCCCATCATGATCTTGCACATACCCATATGGGTTTTTTGAGTACATTTTAGAGGTATGATCTGCTAGCCTAGTTGACCAATATTAAGATCAAAAATAAATTATTTATGTTCTTTGGTGTAATTAGAGTTTACCAAACAAAACCTAAAATTTATCAATCACAACATCTCATATTTTCTATTCTCCAGTTGACTACTGGTAAAAAAATTCCAGTTGCTTAAGTTGTGACTTAATCCTTAAAACTCATATTAATTGACCCCTCATCATACTATTTACTGGCTCAGTAGAGTATTAAATTTTTCTAACTCTGTCTCTTAATGATTACCTAGCTTGATTGACAATGGAGATCATAGATTAAAAATAAAATGTTATCATTGCATCCCACTTGATCTTCATAGTGTATTTGTGATTCATTCTAACATAGCTCAAAGTGTGACAATATGGAATCACACCACATGTCCAATGAGATAGATTTATAGTCTCTCTACTTTGCTAACATTGGAAGACCATGCGAAGGGTGTTCGAGATCGATAGATGAT
>VDFB02173200.1:0-12013 GCA_007258455.2 Sequoia sempervirens | reverse complement strand
ATTTCCAGAATTTCAGAGACATTTGCAGTCTTCATTTCAGCCTCTATCAGTTTCTAGGTGCATTCTTCTTTTTTAACCTTTTTTATCTTGTTCTATATTGCATTTAATTTATCTTTTTACATATCATAATGTGTTTTCAAACATCTTGCATTTCTTAAGTTTTGCATTAACAATTCATTTCCTTTCTCAATTCTTTGCATTTGGGGCATTCCATTTAGACATATTTTAATCATATTAGCATTATTCTTGAGTGAACCCCCAAGTTTTTGTGGGATACCTTTCTCCTTTTAGGTGCAAAACCCTAGAAGTGCAAGAGAGTGTCTATCCCCAAAAATTTGTGGTACAATGTATATATGAACCTACATGGAAGTATCACACTCCTAGAGTAACACATTGAGCCTACATGTACATATCACACTTTTTAGAGTCTCTTATTGAGTTTACTATGGCATATGATGCTTCTAGAACATTTACAACATTCTTCCCTCTCTTTCTATACATTAGTGTTCATATTTTAGGGGCATCATACTTCTCTCTTTATATACATGTTTCCTTCATGGCTAATTTTTTCACATCAAGGGCACAATATCTTGTTCCTTACATACCATTGTTAGACTAGTATATCAAGGATATTTTTTCTTTCCCTCTTTGACATTACATTACACCAAGGGTGTCACACTTTTCCCTACACATTATATTTTTCCTACTTACACCTTCTAGGGACCTATTACCTTACATATAAATTTGTGTGTGCATGCTCTTGGATGCCACATTAGGGGAATATGCATATCCTAGTGCCTCATATACTTATGTGGGTGTTTTTTTCTATTGAGAGCTGCATCATCACTTTCTTTCCTATGAGAAGGGTAGCCTACTTGTGTGCTACTATTTCCAACCTATTTATACTTATCTCACTTTGTCATTCTAGATAGTACACATGTTAATCACATTATAATTCATTTTTATATTACTTTACATTATTACATGCTTATTTATAGATTGCATTTACTTTCATGGCATAGTTTCCCCTCTCCTTAAATTCAATTTATCTTATGGATAAAACCAATTGAAGGGAGGCATATATTGTCACTAACATTCTTATATTGAGATTTCAAGTAATCATGGGTGCTATAGAAATTTATCGCTTCGTAAATTTAATCATTTCTTGTCGTTCCTATTTTCTAGATAGTTAGCAAGATCTTATTTTGTACCTAATTTTTATTAATGAGACATAAGATACTCATGGCACATTTTTCCTCTATTTTATAGGTTCTCATGGAGAGATCTCACCAAAGGACATACTTAAATGGATAACACCTTATACGGACCATTATTTTATATGGACCCTCTTTCATATACTTTGATGTAAAACTGTTTACTTTGCATGCATAAATATTTACTTTACATGCACATTTGTGATTGACGTATGTATGTTGAGATACATGACCATTTCAAGCACCACATGCCCCTTGAAGTAGAGGAAAACTATAATGGTGAAATTAACATACCCATGCCATTTTCCATTTAAATTTGTGTCTATTTTGAGGAAATATTTTGATACATGTATATATCAAAAAATGACCCAATCTTATGTGAAGTTGGACTCTTTCCTCTAGTCTTTACCCATTCCCATACAAACTTCTTTCCATACATTTATTACTCACCTTATCCTCATATGAACATTCCCTCACACATTTTCCTTATGGACATGTTCTTATTAGACTTACCCTTGTCCCCAATTCCACATAATTATACTCACGTTGATTTGATTGTTTGTTCATCTTAGGTTATTTTCAATGGTTATAGGGTTGAATTAGTGATTGCAAACTTGATCCTTTCCTTTCCAAATTTAAAAATTAAATTTGATTAATCAAATCCCTTTATTTTCTTGTCTTGAGCTAATTAAACACACATATTATAAAATTTGATACCATGTGATAGTATTTGAAGACATTCAATGCATTCATTCTAACACAATTAGAATCCACATGGCTTCTCCTATTCTAGAGCATTAAGGATGTTGGTGTGAATATATATTTTACCTAACTCTAGTCCACCAGTAGGTCTTATTCACATGTTAAGTTTACTTAGGTTCTAGGAATCTTTCTAGAAGTCTTAGTTGTCACTTAGATTTTATCTTATCTTTTTGACATTAAATTCTTGAGTCCTAGGTCATTTAATATTAGTTGAGCTGGTTATCTCATGTTAAAGGATTAAGGCATGTGTCATAAACTTTTCTAATCTTGTATCTCACCTTGTCTTTATAAGCAAGGCTATTGTACACTTTGTATCATATCATATCAAGCAAGCTATTATCTTTTCATACTCTCTTGTGGAAGGTTATATTTTATTTTGCAATTGATTCTAGGATGTGAGCTAATTTTTAACTCCTAAAAAGGAGCTATCAATAGTGACTTAGTTTGAATTTTGCACTAAAAGGAGTAACAAAATTGCATACATTATCTTAACAAATTTGCTTGTTGTTTTCTAACTTTTGTACACAATTCTTGGGGTTGACCTAGGAGAACTTGTTTCCTCGTAACAACCCTTACAAGGTGTTTCTAAATGTTGTTAGCCCTCATATCAACAAAATGACTAGAGTAGACAAAATAAGGAAAATGGAGTATATTGTACAATTGCATAGGATCAAGTTTAAATCTAAAGAAAAATCTATGATCATAGGCCTGGCTCAAAATATTGGATTCAAGCCAAAAGATTAGCACAAAATTCAAGGCATTCATCTAACAGAGTGATAACACTTTCAAGGCAAAAACAAGGAATATTTTAGAATCCTTATTAAAGAAAAACATTCTTTGATCATTAAGTAAAGTACCCCTATGTATCACACTTACTTTCTTCAAATAATTATTGCAATTAAATCATTTAATTTATCAATCCCAACTTGTTAATACATAATCTATACTAGCTTGTGCTTTAAATTATTATTTACTTAATGAAACTAGGTTAATCTTAAAGAAAGTTTATTTTTCCAATTTAAATATTTTATATAATTGTTAATATCATTGAATTTATATTAAAGAGTTTTTTTACTATCCAATGACTATTACAAGCTCTCCCCTCTTTACCATTATAATCATCTTATAAAGATCCTTACTTTTTCTCAACTTCATCACTCTATTACAACCTCTCCTCTCCTTACCATTATAAATATCCTTAATTATTCTCAACTTCATAAAATCATATTCATATATATATAAATAATTATAATGCCCAACATCCCCTATCACCATTGTTGATCACCTATTCGACACCAACATAAATCCCAATCAAAAAATTAAAATTATATAATTGTAGATCACCTGTTTGACCCAACATAAATCCCAATCAAAAACACTAAAATTTACATAATATAGAAGACTTCTTTAGTCTCTAACTTAGCAATGTTAAAAGCCAATGGTGTTAGGTCAAAGTTAACCCCTTCTGTGTGAACCAGGGTGAAAGCATGTACGGAATTCAAACATAGCTTTCCCACAGGAATGGTGGGCATAGGACAATAAAACAACATGATGAAATCCTGTTGTCTTTTTGCTCTTTGGGGCTCACATACAGAGAATTCGGGAAGATCATAAAAATGAGTTTTGTGGGGATGGTGTAAAAGTACAATGTCCTTACACGACTGAAAATGATTTGGGTGTGTAAGCAAACTATTCATGTCCGGTAGACTTCAACAAATTTATAGTAAGTAATAGATGTAAAATTTGAGTTTTCTACAGTCTGTAAAGATAATAATGAGAGTTTTTTTCGGTTTAATTGTGTTAATATTTTGAATCATCTTATGATGAATCAAAGTATCTATAAAAAAATTAATATAGTTAAATTTTTAAAAAATTGGTCATTCTTTTCAGTTAAATGTAAATATGAATAATGTTTCTCTTGAAATGTAAGAAACGATAACAATCTAAAGATAAGAGAGAGATAAGCAAAACAATTAAGATGATTACATGTTTTATATAATTTTTAAGAAGTGCAATCAATTCTTATAAACCTGAATTAATTGAAATTTCTATAATTTTTAAGAAGTGCAATCAATTTTTAGAACTAAAAGAGGGGTAAAAATTTATTCAAACCAAAAAAGAGCAGTACAAAGAAAGGGCATTACACACCCCTGTCAGTCTCCACTAAGTGGTCCAACTTTTGTGACAATTCCAGGGGTAATTGACCCCTTTCCACAATATTCCAATTTCGCAAATGATCAGAACCGAAATTAATTTCAATTTTTATAAACTTGAGTTAATTGAAATTAATTTGCCACTTCTTATAATTCTACTCTAATAACTTGTCAGAACCGAAATTAATATCGCAGTGTCTTAATATGCTTTCAACAACATGCTAATAAAATTTTCATGAATTCTAGCAGCTTATATTTTTTGAGCTTCAATAAAAAATATATAGCAAAGAGGTTCATATTAGATTGATTACTTTTTATTTTGAGTCCTCTCATTTTGATAGGAAGTGGTGCCAACTAACTTCCAAATTCATAGTGTAGACCTGAGAAGCATCATCAACCTAGTGACCCTTGTGACCTTGTACCCATAACTCATCCTTTTACCTGATCTTAAATATCAGAAATGGTGACCTCATACCCATATATCATCCTTTTACCTGATCTTATCAGAAATGCTACATAGATTTTTCAAGAATTGTCCTTATTCATACTTTCTTTTATTATACTACTTGCACTGTTTCTTTATATTTATTTCTCAGGAGATACACCACTAAACACTCATATTCTCTCTACAGTTTATCCTTCTTTAAGATTATACACTAATTTTTATCTTTTATAAAAACTAATAAAAAATGCAATTACATTAAATTTACACTTAATTCTATTAAAGAGAAGCCAGATTTTTCATAGCATTGTTCACTCCCTGACAGCATTAATATTGAATAAAGAGGGCACGTGAAAGTGGAGATTCAGTTGGATTTCCTCTGACAGATATTGTACATGCTTAAAATGACCTGTTTTCATATGATTATGTGCTGCCAAATCATGGGGAACTGTTGTATATGCCACACCCACATGTATATAAATGAAAGTAGAGTCAAGAGCTAGTTTGGAGGATTTAAGACATTATTGCTAAATGTTGGTATTTGTTGCCCATTTAGTTATCCTCAGACCGTACAGTGAGTGAAAAAGCTAATGATGGATCTGGCATTGGCCTTACAGAAAAGACATTCTAATACAAGCTGAATATGAAAAGTTAAAGCTACATTAATGATTAATGATGGGTATGAATTGACAAATGTAATGTCTGCCTTTGATGGTGGAGAAGCATTACAAATAATTCATTTTGGTTCACCTTTTAAATTTACATTGTATTTTCAAAACATTTATATTATCAACCTTTCAATTTATTTTATTTTTTCATAATTTTTGGTCTATGTTTTGAATTTAGATTGTATTATTTTTAAACATTTTATTTATTAAAATATAGTTTAACAAAATATACATCATATTGAGTTTTTCAGGAATGTATAATATCACGCAAGTTCAGCTATTCATTCTACAGATATACATATATAGGTTACAGATATGTTCAGGACTGTCGTAATTAAATTACAAATATACAAAAACTGCATATATTTATGTCTGTTATTTTTCATATTAGACAT
Source organism: Sequoia sempervirens (assembly GCA_007258455.2). Classification (NCBI taxonomy): domain Eukaryota; kingdom Viridiplantae; phylum Streptophyta; class Pinopsida; order Cupressales; family Cupressaceae; genus Sequoia; species Sequoia sempervirens. Next base: position 6,379 of record VDFB02173200.1, on the reverse strand, counting down.
ATAATCAAACAAAATGATAATCACTATAAACTACTGCAATCTAGCCTTGCTTTGCAAACCAAGGTCCTTTATTGTCTCTGCTGGAATTTGGTCATTATATTTCATCTGGAATTTCAGGTAGCTTTGCAAAAATGGAGTGTTCTAAGTTTTATCGAATGGCCACATTTGACATACTTGGTTTCTGCTTTCTTAACCTCCATTGTGCTCTCCCTGAGCAGCTTCAAGAATTTTCTTTTAGAGACCTCCATTGTTAATGTTACCTGCACAGAAACATCGAAGAACATGAGTCTTTTTGAAGACTCAGTAAGTGTCCTCTTAAACCCTTTAAACTTTTCCTCATTTCTTGATCTCCATATATTCCATAATATCGCAGTTGAAACAAAAAACCAAAACAAATTGTATTCCTTATCCAATTTATTCATAATTCTAGTAAGTATTTCCTTCCAATTAATATCCCCTGTATCCCCCCAATTATTTAAACCATCACAAATTTCAAGATTTCCTTAGAATAAAAGCATTCAAAAAAAAATGTCTTACTGATTCAGGCTTTCTGCATATGTTACACATTTCAAATCAGAAGAGTTCAAATTATACGGTAATCTCTGCAATATATCTACCTGAAGCAAGCCTTTTTGGGCTTAAAAATGTTAGACCACAGTAATTTAATTTATGCCACTATTTATCTTCTAAGCTTAGATTCCAACAATTATTAACAAATTCAGTAATGGAAACAACATTAGACAGATTTATAGACCATCTTAGTTTTCACATTATAAAGAAGTGTGCCATCAGACCATTTAAATTCCTTCTAGTTATCCACATCCTGTATATAGACTGTGGGAATATGGAACATCTTACAGGCCTCTCTGATAACTGAGTCAGTCCTCCAATTTGATGGAGGTAAAGCATGTTCACAGCTCAAGGAGGCCCATGATTTTAGTAGCCCATTATGAATAATGTCACTAAAGCATTTGATCCCCTTATGAGACCAAGTGCAATAATGCAAGGGGTTTACCCTTATACTCCAAGTTCCACCAGATGGACCTTTGCCTGTCATTATTACTAATGTAATGATAGTTAATAACCTTATTCTTAATTAGTTCCCATGCTTTCCAAAGACTCCTAAACACAGTAATGGTGGGCATAGGACAATATAACAACCTGATGAAGTCCTGTTTTCTTTTTGCTCTTGGGGCTCACATACAGAGAATTCAGATAAAATGGGTTTTGTGGGGATGGTTTAAAAGTACAATGTCCTTACACGACTGAAAATGATTTGGGTGTGTAAGCATATTATTCATGCAGGTATACATAGACTTAACAAGTAATAGATGTAAAATTTGAGTTTTCTGCTGTGTGTAGAGATAATAATGAGAGTATTTTAATTTAATTGTGTTAATATTTTGAATGATCTTATGATGAATCAAAATATCTACACGAAAAAGTTAACATAATTAAATTTAAAATTCTTTTCGTTAACATTATTCTCAGTTAAATGTAAATACGGATAATGTTTATATTGAAATGTAAGAAATGATAGCATAACAAAAATAATTGAAATGATTACATGTTTTATATAATTTTTAAGAAGTGCAATCAACTGAATTAATTGAAATTAATTTGCCACTTCTTAGAGTTCTACTCTAATAACTTGTCAGAACTGAAATTAATATCGCAGTGTCTTAATAGACTTTCAGCAACATGCTTATAAATTTTTCATTAATTCTAGCAGCTTATGTTTTTTGAGCTTCAATTAAAAAGATATACAGCAAAGAGGTTCATATTAGATTAATTCCTTTTTATTTTTGAGTCCTCTCATTTTGATAGAAAGCAGTTCGAACTAACTCCAAATTCATAATGTAGATCTGAGAAGCATCATCAACCTAGTGACCCTCGTGACCTCGTACCCATAACTCATCCTTTTACCTGATCTTAAATATCAAAAATGCTATGTAGATTTTTCAAGAATTGTCCTTATTCATACTTTCTTTTATTATATTACTTACTGCTTCTTTATAATTATTTTTCTGGAGATACAACACTACACACTCATATTCTCTCTACATTTTGTCCTTCAGATTATACACTAATTTTAATCTTTTATAAAAATAAAAATAAAAATGCAATTACATTAAATTTACACTTAATTCTATTAAAGAGAAGCCAGATTTTTCATAGCATTGTTCACTTCCTGAGAGCATTAATATTGAATAAAGAGGGCATGTGAATGTGGAGATTCAGTTGGATTTCGTCAGACAGATATTGTACATGCTTAAAATGACCTGTTTTCATATGATTATGTGCTGCCAAATCTAGGGGAACTGTTGTAGGTACATGCAAGCCTGTAACATGGATTATGATGGATATGCCACACCAACATGTACATAAATTAAAGTATAATCAAAAGCTAGTTTGGAGGATTTAAGACATTATTGCCAAATTTTGGTAGTTGTTGCCCATTTAGTTATCCTCAGATGGTACAGTGAGTGAATAAGCTAATAAAGGATCTGGCATTGGCAGTACAGAAAAGACATTCTAATACAAGCTGAATATGAAAAGTTAAAACGCTACATTTATGATTAGTGATGGGTATGAATTGACAAATATAATGTCTGCCTATGATGGTGGTGGAGAAGCATGATGATTGGCAGATGCAAAGGTGGTTGGTGAAAGGGCAGAATTAATCTAAGTACTTGCTTGACTATCCTTCTTTGTCCATGAAGAACAGATCTCTAACTGCCGAAAACTTTTGAGGGGTGGAAGCTCTGCTATATAAAAGAGATTAGTTAGAACAATATGTGTAGTGGAGATAGAAAAGAGGGGGAGAAAAATGAGGAGGTCAGGACTTAGCATTTAGATTACTAAAATTCAGGAATGGTCGGGTTAAGAGGAGAAAACAATGCATTTGGTTTGCCCTAGAATTAAGAATTATTTTCAAAATATTTAAAATGTACATTTTAAATTATCAGTTTTCAATTTATTTATTTATTTTATAATTTTTTAGTTCATGTTTTTAAATTTAGATTGTATTTTTTTTTTTCAAAGGAAATATTTAAATTATCAGAGTTGTCAATTTTATTTATTTTTTATTTTTAAAATGGTGCCAAAGTATTTTGGTTGTATAGTTATATTTTTGAGAGTGTGTATTTATATTGCATTTGTATTTTTGAGTTATTTTTAAGTTACATTATATTTTAAAATCAATGAAATTAAAAAATATATTTAAAATGATTAAACTATGTAACTTATAATAATATTTTAGTTGGTATGAGTTTTCCACAGGTCCATAGAGAGATGAGTATTTAAGAAACTTTTTTGGATTAAATTGTCTATTTGTCGGCGTTTGGATCACACTCGGTGATCCATCAGCGAGAGGAAAAAGTAGGTAATATTTTTCTCTTCGATGATGGATTGCTGAGTGTGATGCAGAAGCGTCAACTCTTTTCATATTATAATATTTTGTAATCATTTGAATTAGACGTTTAGAGGTGTTAAAAAGCATTAAGTGTGAATTCTAGTAACTTGGAGTTCACTAGATCTAATCTAAAAAAGTAGATTATCATACCCACTAGCCCCATCTTTTGATGCAAATCTATATAAGCTTTGAATTGTTTGCAATATAAAAAGGTTGGGAATTAGATAAATTATGTAGTCCAAAATCTCACATTGCTATTACTAGAAAGGGTATGTGTAGTTAGAGGCTTTTTTTGTTTGGAAAATTGTGCATGCCATTCCAATCCAAAGGATGTAAATATAATTAAAATTAGACTAAGGGCTTGGATGCTCAAGTCATATCTTTATTCTAGCATTGAACCTCTTCCACTTTTATATATCTTGAAATTTTAAAATTCAACAGTTCAATGATTTCTCTCAAATAATGAAATTGTTTACCTTGGTTCTTCATTATGATATGCAAGTGATTTAGGAGGTAGTTGAGATGAACTTCAACTTATCCTTTAATGCCCTCTACATCCTCACAAGAGGTAGTCGAGATAAAGTTCAACTTACTTTATAATTCCCTCTACATCCTCGTGAAGCATGATAGAACCAATGACCATGAATAACATAGCCACACTATTAAGAGACTAAGGTGTGTTAATGACATTGTGCCTCCCAATTGACTAACCCAAGAAACATCATCTTAACTATGGCTTCCTTGATCACCACATAATTCTATCCCTTGATGATCTCATTTGCTAAACCCCACATGCGAAGCATCCAAATTAACAAACTCTTCTTTAAAATTTAACCAAAGTGTAATACAATTTTGACCATCTAAATACAAATTTGAAAATATAGTTATATAGAAATGTAAACATTGACTATGATTCCAAAATAAATAAGTAAAATTAATTGCAAAAAAAAAATACATGTACTAAGGGTTCAGATATCACTAAATGATGAAATGGTAGCCACAATTAGAAGATCTTGAAAATTGGCACATAAAATGATAGTCAATGAACCCTCAACCTCTAACAAAAATGACAAACATAGGGTTTCTTGAAGATAATAAAATTCCTATTATGGAGGACTTGTCTTAGAAGGAAGGATATGATGATGAACTAACTTCAGCCCCAATACTTAAAATCTATCAAAATCCTTACAAGAAATTAAAACTAAACTACAAAAATCCAAATAAATAAGGGATAGGAAAAAAGATATTAAGAAATCATAGGAGCAAGGCCTTATAGAAAATCAAATGGAAATGAATTATTTTTTAGATTTGAAGCACTTGGTAGAGTGGAACTCCCCCTAGAGGTGCCACAAAATTCATTTCATGGAATATTAGGGCCTTGATGCCCCTAATAAACAATACCTATTTGAGCATCACCTCTAGGATTTAAAATGATATATCATAATGTTATAGGAAATGAAAAACTCATATTTAGATGCCAACAAATGGCTAAATGCCAAATTTTGAAATTGAAAAGGTACATTTATAGAGTCAAATGAGGCATTAGGAGGATTAGTAACAAATAGTCCCCTAATTCCATTATGATCACACCATCAAATATGAGAAAATTTGGCAAGTATAAAAGGTCAATTTATGAAAATATCATCTCCTTTTTTCTTTGGAATGGATATGTCCAAAAGAACTTTTCACAAAAATAGAATTTGGGACTCGGTACCAACATGCTCCCACTCATGGGGAAATAACCTAATCATAACTAGAGGGGATTTCAAATCCATCAAAATTTTAAAAGATAAGAATGGGGAATTTCTCAGTGTACCTAACTCCAAAAAGAATTTGTAGATTTCATAACCAACAAACTAATGGACATGGCTCTAAAAAATGATGAATTCACTAGTTCAAATAGAAGGGAGGGATTTTGATACATTATGGAAATACTAGTGTAAGATAGGGGGACTAACCACACCAAGGCTCTAGGTCACACAGAGCTGAGAGCTAAGGGCTACCCTAACTTACCTCAAGCTAATGGGTGTTTAGGACAAGAATCAAGAATGAAGAGCACTATGAAGTGCTTATGTCACTCTACAAATCTGAAAGTTTGAATGAGGCTAGATGAGCTAGTTTCTAGAGTCCAAACTATACCTCAAACAACTTCCTTTCATCCAAGGACAACAACATCTGTCCGGGATCTAATAAATTACAAGAAAGCAGCTCTAGTGTGTTCGCGTCTGTAAAACTAGAAAACATGTAATATAGTACAAAAAGCAGGAAAACATACTAACTGTCTAGCTGGTTATTTTTAATGAAATAAATAGAATGATGAAATAAGGGAAATAGCTATGTAAATGATAAAGAAGATAGATAAAAATAAGGGTGATGAATATCAACCTCAATCGAAAAGGCTCTAGTTTCATTAGTGAGCTCCAATAATAATAACATTCACCTACACACAAGCAAGAGAGGGAAAAATGTTGGGTTGTATAGGGGTTTTCCTCAGTCAAACCCCTGCTTTGGTGTTTCCACCTCCATGGACAGCCAAAAAAGCCATGGAGTAGAAAATGTGATAAAGGAAAGAAGAAAGGAAAGTATTGAACACTACAAAAGATTCTACACTACTCTATCAAACCACAAGAGGAAAATGAAGTGATAGCACCTCCACCTAAAGGCTCTCAAGGCCAATGAAGGGAGAATGCAAGGAAACCAGCTTGAAAGCTGACACCCATTGCGCGTTGACAAAGGGAGGTCTCACAAGACCCAAACTCACGTTTTCTATGATAGCACAACACATACAAGGATGAAGTTGATGGAGTAACAAGCTGTTGTAATGCTCAAGAGAGTGTATGAATTGCTAAAAGATCAAGTGAAGTTGGTAGAATTGTGAAGAAGATGTAGTGAATTTGAAAGATAGATATTTCAAGATCAAAATGGGAGAGGAGTCATTTTTTGGTTGGTTGGTCAACACGAGGT
>VDFB02173199.1:0-11927 GCA_007258455.2 Sequoia sempervirens | reverse complement strand
AGTTAAATAGTAAATTGTGAAGAGAAGAGTAGAAACTTTTTTCACACTGCTCTTGTTGTTTATGTAAACGTTTTATCTCCCAATTATTTGTCCCACATTGAATAAGAAAACTGTGAGTTTTATTTAGATGTCAAATTTATTATATGTTATATATTTAAGATATGGAATAAAGTGTGTTTTTCAGCACACAAACATGAAAAATATTAATATATTTTGTTGTTGTAAAATTGTCTTACAAAATTTTAGAGGAAAATAATTATTGTAAAAAAAGAAATAAGATAAAATGAAAAGAGAGATAAGAACTTATATTCATTGAATAATTGAGTTTGAATAAAATAATCTAAATTTAAATATAAATCAATATAATTCATTTTTTCATAAATAGATCACAAAAAACTTGATATCAAAAAATCATAAAAATATTATTCATTGTCTTGAAATAAATAAAATAATCATTTCTAAGAAAAAAATATTTTAAAATGCGTACCATTTTAATTCTATATAAAATACAAATATAAATAATTTAATTAAAAATTGAATAAAATTAATATGAGAACAAATAACAAATCAATGTAATAACATAAGTGCATTTCATATTTCAAATATCGCTATGAAAATACTTATAGAAAAGTAGCTTATAAAGCACAATTATGTGAAAGATAATATGCAACCATATGATATATATCACATAGGTGATACCTAGAGGATAATACGAGATATATATCCACAACACCACCTAAGACATTGTTGGTTATATGGCCAACATTATTACCTCGTCATTGAGTATTGAATCACAGATATAATGTGACTTGCGTTTTCTAACTAGAACTATGAGCGTTTCTCAAATTTTAATCACTATGAAATCTATTTCTATCAATTGTGATATTTCCTATTTAATGAAAAACTTATTAGTCCCTACCATAAGGCAGTGGATTAATGTTGCATTAGAAAGCGAGCAGAGGGAAAATTAAAAGTTTTCCTAAAGTTTTATTTTTTCCTATTTTTTTTATACATGGGAATTGATAGTTTATCTAGTTTCTAGTTAGTTAGTGCCTAATTTCTTTAGTTGAAGATATGGTTTTCATTTCTATAAAAGCTTCCAAAAAATTCATTCAATGGGAAAGATGGAAATAAAATAATTGAATAGGGATTTTTTGCCTATTTGCTAATTTATATATAGGAACATTTGTGTGTAGCCAGCTATTGCTTGAAGGGTATTGGGTACATTGTAGGCGCGACATGCCTCACATAAAACTTCAAGTGAACATGCTATGTACATGTGGCCAAATATTTTGAAACAAATGTTCAAGGGTGCTTAAATATATTTCGTGAGTACTGCTAGGTCTCAAAAGTGCAGGTTTTTAAACCATAAGAGGGTGTCAGTCTCTTAATACACCTTTAGTCCACAAACATTGTAAGAAAGGCTAATTACCTCCTACTCTTTAGGCTCTGCTAGACCTAGGTAGGTATACCTGAACAATAAGGTAGATTTAAAGTTGGATGTGGTTCCTAGATTGAGAAATATACTCACTATGGCACATGAGTGTGGAGTAGATGCAGATCATTGATGGTTAATTCCTATTGAAAGTAGTTGAAAATTCAAGATTGTGAGTTGTATGTTGTATGAAATATCCTAAGTATGACCAGTGCCTACTCCTATTGGGTGAATGGAGTGAATGAGTGGGTGGTGATTATGGAATGGATAAATACTTGTTAGATAAGTAAACCTATTATTCAACTTAACTTGAATTACTGGGCACTTGAGATGTTTGCACTTTGTGCAAACCTGCAAGTTTGTTTATTACAATGTTCTTTAATAATCCTAGTGATATCCCCTTAAGTTACTATGAAAGTATGAAAGGACCTTTAATTCTTAAGTTAATGGAAACCAATCAAAACAACTTCTTTAAAAGGATTTTAACCCTGGGCAGGGACTAATTAAAGTAAACTATTTCAAAGGATTTTAACTCACACCAACTAGAAACCAATCAAAGCATCCACTCAATAACAAAAAATGTGTTATGATAAATCTTGCAAACTTAAACAACTTAAAAAGACCACTTTGGAGACAACAAAATAATAGATAAGCATGAAAATTGACACAGTAATTGAACACTAAAAATTGATTACGATTTATAAATAGTTTGTTTCATTATATTACTTCAAAATATAAGCATTATAACAAAAGTCTTTTAATATGGTATAGATGGGTGGATTATGCAACCTATCTTCTTACTAATGCCTACTCAAATGGAATATGATATGATGATCTCAAAATTGGGCCCTAATTTCCCTATTTGTATAGGAAGCAACAAGCTTCAGGCCCTTTTACAAAAAGTCACATTGCTTAATAACTAAAACATAATTAGCATAAACATAAAAGTATCAAGAGTTTTTTGGTGAATGCACTATAGTCTGTTAATCTCCAACAAGTGCCTGTGATCACCTAAGACCTATTTAAGGCTCATGCACCATGATCATGTATCCAAAACCATCAAACTCCAGTCCCTTCTCTCTTACTTGGCATGTGCAATGAACGAGTTAATCTTCAAAAAATGCTCAATGTACCCACTTTTGGAATGAATTTTTGCATTATGTATAATATCTTTCATGGCATACTCCATTTCAAAAATTCTTCCAAGTTGTTGATGTGTTTTCTTAAGTACCTCATCTTCATCATTGATTGCATCAAGAACAACTTGCAAATAGTGGGCTATATCATCCTTCCATGTATCCTAATCTTTCAATTTTGTTTCCTCAAAGAAGTTGGGCAAGGCCATACTCAGAGGCTGACTAAAGTCACTTAACTCCTGTGTCAAGATGTTGTGGAAGTCTTTATGTGCTTTCATAAGCTCTTGATATTCTTGTAACATAGTAGTGTTATCTTCGTTCTTTTCTTTGATGTGAGACTCCACTTCCTTCATTATGTCACTCAATCTAGTGTTTTTCATTAATGTTGCATATGTTTTATCATGAATATGCCAAACTTGTTCAGCATACTTATACATATCTTCAAATCTCATGCAAATGATTTCTGATGCCATTTCAAAGATAGTGGTCTTGAGGTTTCCTTTTAACTCTTCTTGTTCCTTCTGAAATTTCTCATGTCTATGTTTCCAATATGTAGTTTCTGACATTGCTTCCAACACCTTTCTTTCATGTTCAATCAATGGGGAATAAAGCCCTGAGGAAGAAGGTAGTCTATTGTAGCTAATAATCTCATGTTTCAATCTTTCATTCTCTTCTATCAGTCCCTTGCTATCCCTTACCAGTTTTTGAATTTGAGCCTTTGTGAACTTGGCCACAATTCACAGTGAATTTTGATTCCTTAGAGGCTGTATTTATCAAAATTCAGCATGCTCGAGCTAGCTCTGGTTCATAAATGGCGCTTGCACCACCATTCCTATCAACTTGCACATTAATAGTAGTTGTCTCTTCAATGACTTCATCAGTCAAATTAATTCGGTGATAATTATTTCATGTTTTGTCAAAGAGACTTTAATCACAACATCTATATCTCTCTTCGATATATCCTTGACCATCTTTTGAGAAAAATCTAAGAGACATTTAGATTTCTCTCTTCGATGTTGCAAGGTCTCTTTGATATTTACATTTCAGTTTCTTCCCTTATGGTCCCTCTTTTGTCGATGAGACTGGTGGTTATCTTTCACCGACAAGCCTATGTCTCTTTGACATATCCTTATCTCTTCCTTTGACGGTATTACTTGTTGATGATCTCTATGTGACTTTGTCATGTCAAGGAGACCCGCGGTCACCTCTCTCTAATATCTCTTAGTCTCATCGATAACATGTGTTTACACTTGTGCCAGGATGTTGAGGAGACTTTTGATACTGTTTTCTTGATACTCCTATGTCTCCTTGACATATCCTTGTTAGGATGTTGATGAGACCTTGTCCAATGTCTATTCGATGTCTCTATGTCTCATTGATATTTTTCTCCTTGAATTTTGAAGAGACTCTCTTACTTCTCTTCTCTATATGCTAATGCATTTTTGACATTTCCAATTGTCTGTGTTTTTTTATCGGTAACCTATCATTTATTTTATGATAATCTCTTGATGTTCGAGAGATTTTTTTCTGTTTCCTGAATGTTGAATTCTCCATATAATTTTTTGATGAGACATGTTATATTTTCTCCTCGACATGTCCAAGTCTCTTAGACATATCGTTCTTTAGGCTAGTGAGAAGACATTTGAATATGTCTCTTAGATAGTCGGGAGTCTCATCTACATTTCACAATAGCCCTTTTTGCTCACGTTGAAGAGACTATGGTGAGACTCTCTTCGATATAGCATTGTCTTCGCAACATGCCATGTGTTGCTATGGGAACACTTCAGATAGGGAATTCACTTTAGTGTTATGACCAAGGGCCTTATTTGGTGGTTTATACTAATGTCAGCCATTATGAAATGGAGATGGAGCATATGGTGAGTGTGGAGTGTGATGGGGTGAAAATGGAGGTGCAAACCCAAAATGTGGATTTAGCTCAAACAAGTACCACAAAAAGATCTCCTTTGCCACAAGATTTTCTTTGTCCAAGTAAGTGTCACAAGTTTGATCGTGTAATATTTTTATATATGGCTTTCTTCCAATACACTAGCCACCTTTGTGTCTCTCTATTTATTTGTATTATCACTTTACAAGCCTAGTATTTTGTCATTAATAAAACAACACTTTTTGTGGCTTGTGTAAAGAATAGTGCTGCACCATTTTGTTGGCTAGGCTAACATTAATGTTGTGTGTTGTTATCTAATTTTATGGTTTATGGTGGTAGGATGGGTGAAATGGAGGTGTGCAAAATAAACCAATGTGGATTTTCTAGCTCGAAAAGTACCATGAAGACTCCTCCTTGCCACAAGATTTCTTTTGTCCAAGTAAGTGTCACAAGTTTGATCAGTAACATTTTTATATGGCTTTTCCTTTTCCAATACACCAGCTTCACCTTTGTGTCTCTATTTCATTTGTATTATCACTTTACATGCCTCACATTGCATTTTTCATGAATAAAACAACAATCTTTTATGGCTTGTGTAAAGGAATAGTGTGGCACCATTGTTGGCTAGGGCTAACGTTAATATTGTGTGTTTTTATCTAATTGTTATGGTTTATGGTGGTACAATAGGTACCAAAGGTTTTATTATGCATGCAATCTTGCCCATGCCACAAACAAGGGATATTCTAGAGCACTTCTATCATGTACAAATTCATAGATGTAGGTATGTATATGAGGACTATAGGCTCCACAACACCCAATATTAGCAATGGTTGGGTGCCTAAAATAAAGTATATCATCCTAGAAAGAGCTATATAAGTCAATTTTTACATAGTTGTCAATGTCTTATCTAAAACACAAACCATAGCCATTTCAAAATTGAATATTTGTTGAAACAAAAAATTTAAATCAACTACACCCACTTCAAAAACCAATCTTTATTGAAATAAAAAATACTCCTTAACCACATCCACCTCAAAATACCTTTTGGTGTAGTCACGGATGGAGGGCCCAAGAAGGACTACCCAATTGTACAACTTAGAGTCAACACAATGAAAATAACACAATAAATTGATGCAAGAGCAACCAAGGTGAAATGGAAATCATATGTCACCAAAAATATTGTTATTTTAATTTGGTTTATTTTAATAAGGGCTTGGGGGATAAGAGAATAAATATTTTGATTTGCAATTTTGTAATATTCTTTGTGGCAAAAATTGTAAATGTAATTTTTGAGGAATTATGCTTTGGTAAATGTTTCAAAGGCATAAATGGTGGAATATTCCATTTGGGCATCCCATTTCTAGGTGGACCACTTGGTATGCATATTATTGCATGTTCAATTACATTCTTTGCATGCATTTGCATGTTGGCCACAAGCTTTGCATGTTGTTGCATGTTTGGGTCGTAATTGTGAGACCGGATATTGGTAATTTGGGCATAACTTTCTCATTTCTAATTAAAATGGAAAAATTCAAAATGTTCTAGAAAGCTGGAAAGGAGGTGCACAAAACCCAAAAACGGTTTTAGAAAGTTTTGAAGAATGAGGGAGAAGTGATAGGCAAAAGTGATATGTATTTTTCTTGTGGTTTTGAAAAACCATAATGGTTTTCCTCATTCACAATTTCTACATAATGATGCTTGCTTATTTGGAGAGGGGGCTTTGAAGTTGTGGTTGCATATCCAAGTGCTACTGGAATGAAATTAGAATGTGGAGTTGTAGATTTTTGTATGTGAGAAGCCTATGTATGTGAGCATATGAGCTCCATGATTATGTATTTCATTTTCATATTTTAAAGTTAATATATGTTGCAGATTTCTCTTCCATTTTATATGTGTTTCCAATCTCTAATTTGTTTCCTTCTTGCATAGTGTTTTATGTGTTTGTGATCAAATTTGAGAGGGAGAGTCTCTCTTTCCATTAGTGGTATCAAAGTAGGAGTTCCTGAGTGTGTAGGCATAGTGCTGAATGTGAGACAATTTGCACCAAGATCTGGGGGTGGTGTGTGTGTGTGGTGTGTAGACTGATCGCTGAATGTGAGGTAGTCTATACCTAAGAGGTTGAAGATTGAGAGTGTGGAAAGTTTTTGACAAAATGACAAAGAAGAAAGGAAAAAAAGTTTGTCATAGTTGTGTATGCAAGTGAAGAGGAAGGCGAAAATCTTGCAAAAGTATGCTTTGAGGGAGACATGGAGAAAGAGAGTGAGAAAGAAGAGAAAAGTGCAGAAGAGGTTGAGAGGCAAAAAATAAGGTGCAACAATTGAGGAGAAAAATGATGTTGCAACAATAGATGAGTGTCCTTTGGGGGACTTAAGAGTATTGAAAAATGAATTGTAGTTGAGAGTGAAGGTGAAGAAGATATGGTAGTAGATAGTGGGAAGGAAAAAGAGTTAATGCATAACTTTTTTTATTTTTATGATGAGGATGAAATTGAATTTTGTGTAGATGAAAATAATTGCAACAATGGAAGAAGAGTGTGATGCATTGGTTATAGGACAAGGAACTGATACAGTTACATGTCTTATTAAAGGCATGAAAGAAGAGAATAAAATTGAAGTTGCAATAGGTGACAAGAAGGTAAAATTTTTTCTTAATAAACTTAAAAAAATTGATTTTCATGTTGAGATGGATGAGTTAGTGAATGTAAATGAGATGGTTCAGTTAGATTTTGTTAGAGATGATTGGTATGCAAAGAAGGGTTTGTATAGTGATGTAGAGTTAAGTGCAGGTGCAATTTGGTGGAGGTGGTCAGACTATGGTGGGTTGAATCCCACAAGATTAGAGGAGAATGTGAGATACATTTGGAGGAGGTGGTTGGATTATGGTGGAACTAATTCTACATTGAGAAAGAGGAATAAAGAGAATAGTTGTTAGAGGAGGTTTCTTGTTCCAACTAAGTGTTGGAAGAGGAGAAAGAAGAAACAATTGTAGGTACCAAATTTAGTGATGGAGTTTGCTAAGGATTGCTTGCAATCCGAAAGGGTGGTACTACCACTCAACTCCATTTTGTGAATCCATATTCACAAAATTTTTCCTACCTTGGGTGTCTGATGCAAGAGGATCTAGGGGTACTGGAAATCTTGTATCACCAAAAATATTGTTGTTTTAATTTGGCTTATTTTCAATAAGGGCTAGGGGATAGGAGAATAAATATTTTGATTTGAAACTTTGTAATATTCCTTGTGGCAAAAATTGTATGTTACACCCCAATTGTGTAATTACTATTTACTATTACTACGTAGGGTAAAATGTGAATGTAATGTGAATTTTGAAAATGAATAAATTATGCTCATACCTTGCTATCAATATGGATGTTATCTTAGTTGATGCCGTTATTTCAAGCGGAAAAATACCGGCATATGTGTTCGACGGTTATCAATAATATTCTAACTTGGCATGGCTTTGTACCTGATGCTGCCAGAATGGTACCGATCACCGGGAGGCATGAAGTATTGCGGCAACGTTCATCTTCCAGGGTGATGGAAAGTACCACTGTGAGAAGATCTCGGTTGAACGACCTGGTAACGAACTCATCCGGAAAGCATTACTGACACCAGTAGTATCAACGAAAGCCCAGACATAGCGCCGGTGTCATCCCTGAATTGAAGTTATCCGGCATTAGTACCGGTTTTAATACCGAAAGTGCATTATTGGGTGATGTTTATCTATTTGAACTTGTGAAGTCCTTTCCCATGTTACTGTGTTTGCTTGTGTAGTGGATTGAGTATTGGGATATATGCATATATACATATATTGGCATACATGTATAATGGATATAATGAGATGTCCATACGAGTATGATGACATATGTATAAACATGCATATATGTATATAAATACTATTATGACATTATGTGTCTTTGGGATTTATGAAGGTTTACCTTTACGTCATTTCATATGAATGTAAAACGTAGCATGCAAACGGGCATATATATATATACATATACATGGACCCGTGTAAGAGAGCATTAGCAAATGCACATGTATGTAAGTAGAAAGACTCATAGAGGTACATACATGAGGAAACAACTATATGTATATATGTGTGTGTGTGTGTGTGTGTGTGTGTGTGAATACAGTTACTACGTCATAATCATTCGATATCGAATGGATCATTTGACTATCATATTGCCATTGAATATATACATACACATATATATGTTTGTATTTATACATATATATTTTTGTATATATATATATATATGCATACAAAAGCATTAACGCTTATTCGAGAATTGTATATATATATATATATATATGTATCTATGTATGTATACATACATATTGTTCAATGAAAATGATAACTTGGATGTATGCATTCTAGATATCAAACAATATATGTACATGTGTATCTATGTGCTTGGATATGTATATATATATATATCCAAGCACATAGATACACATGTATATATATATATATACATGTGTGCTTGGATATGGAGAGAAAGAGCATATATATATATATATATATACATATGATGTGTATCTAGTATATGAGTATATATATGTGTGTGTGTGTGTGTGTGTGTGTGTGTGTAGATACACATGTATATATATATATATAGTATTATATTAAATAGGGGCTGATTTATACATATGCTATTCATAGAATAGAAGAAAGATCCATACGAAAATATGTTCTTATTGATCAAATGAGAATAATATACACTATGGAAAATAAGAGATATATGAGTTGGTAAACTTATATATTGAGAAGGATATATAAATATAAAATAATATGCACTAGTATATATACATATATTTCATAGTGAGAGAACCTATATATATACACATTAGGTATATATGTCTATACCAATACTTTTTAAGCACGAGTATATGCTTTTGAGACTTGCATATGAATTAAGCAAAGCGCTTATGTAAAGCGTATGCCCTATAAGAATATGGCTGTCTAGAAGTCAAGACACTTTGATATAAAGTGTTGTGCACAATGATAAGAAGGAAGCTAATGAAGCTACATATATAACATTCAAGCTGCACCATTAAGGAATGTCTAACCTTAGTATTCAAGTTGATTATATTAGAATAAGGCACCATATATATTGTGACCTTGAATGCAAATCAATACACACTGTTCTATATATAAAGAGTACGTGATGCTTGAGATAACATTAGTTTATAAGGAAACGCATGGCGCTGCCTAACCCGCTACAAGCAAGCATTCGAGGCTTAGAAAAACTATAAGCCATGCGTAGAATATGAGAGGGAACGCATAGACATGGTTACTAAGTTTTTGAGTGCGCACAATATAGTGAGATATAGTTAACTTGACAAATGCTGACTTTTATACATAGCATACAAAGTATTAAAGGTTGAGTGTAATATTTAACATGGAAAAGTATTTAAAAATGCTAAGAAGAAGACTTTAAGCCAACGTTAAGTGAGGGAGACCATGCCTTGTATGATAGAGGCCAATATATAAGGGTCAATTATAGTCATTTAAGACTATGTTATTGGAAGTTGATAGAAGTTACTTATGACTGCTTGGTGAAGCCGATTATCACTTAGAATGACACAATATAAGACATTGTATTGTGTTTGATATTGCTGTCGATATTAAGCTTGGACTTGGTTGACGCCTTTGGTAAGATCAACCTTGACTTTGTCAAATTTTTTTGAATGCTTTGGTTGATTCATCCTCTAAACATATTGATGAATGCTTGTTGTAATGAAATGGTAGTTGATTGTTTCTATTGGCAGTAAAACCACGCCAAACAAGAAGGATAGAGGATGGATTTGTCTTTGAATCCGCTAAAGCTCGTCAGACGCCCCATTCCTTTGACAAACGCAACTTGGTTACGCAAACGAACAAACCCGACTTCGCAAAGCCTGACTCAGCAGCATTGCCTGTTATCAGTTCTGCAGCCCACCCTGCCTGCCGTGTTAGCCGCAGGTTTAGAGCCTTTTCCAATAATACGCCCAAACCAGGGCTGAGTCGCTCTCCGCATGTTTATTTCATTCGGAAAAGCATGCATTCTTCCTTTAAGATTACACATCTTTTGCAATTCCTATTTCTGCATTATTACCAACCATACTCTGTTTTAGATTGAGAGAGAAAGGGAGTGAGTTCTTTTTAGTTTGTGAGGAAGATATTTTGAGAGGAGTAAGCTATCAACTTGAGAGATAGAGTTTATTTGTGGCATTCTTGAGAAGCTGTTTATCAAGCTTGCTAATGTTGGAAAGGGCTACATTGCTGCCATTTGTTTGGATAAAGTGATAATAGGCATGTGGATGTCTTCTTCTTTGTTATTTTGTTTTTGAATGATGTGTCTTGCATGCATGACTGAGATGTCTTTTCCAATATGTGCATTAGAGAAATTAGTGACTTGAAAAGGAAATTGAAGCTTTTATGTTGTTTTCATATTGTGTTTTTAAGTACTCCATAGTAGGAGATGGGTGTTTATCATAGGTAATATATACTAGGCTTGATTGAACATGAAAAACACATATGGTACACTTAGCTAAGTTATTGATTTAACTAGGAAAGCTTGTGTTTACTCCTAGAATAGAGAATCCAGTTTGGGAGGGAGTTTGTGTACTTGTAAGTAGGTTTATTCCAAGTATGTAGGTTATCTCTGGGATGATAGACTATCCATTGAAGGAAATACCTAGCTTGTGTACTTACTAAATTATCTCTGGGATGATAGTGTTGGCATATGGATTTGAGAGATTGTTTTTGGCCTCTTGTGTTGTCATTGATGGCAACCGGAGTGAGCAGTATGGTCCACAATGTTGAAGTTGCTCCTACCGGAAAAAGAAGTAAGAGACTATAATCTACCGGCAGAATGTATGAAGAACAATGCATCTAGTTGATTTGAATACTTCATTGGATCACTATTTTGTGGTGTGGATCCCTAGGGAAGCTTGTTCAACATGTATGCTATCCTACTAGTGAGTTTTGTGGTGTCGCATTTACGAGTTAAGAGATTTGGTAGAAATGATTTATTGTTTATTTTCTCATTATGGCTGACCTGTTGTGTATGGCGTGTCGTGGATGTATGAGTATGTGTTTAATTATTTCTTATGTTTGGAATTTTGGTTTGGGTCCCTACTATAGTCTAGCAAACTTGTGAGGGTACACATCAATTATAATTAGTGATTTGAGCCGACATGAGCAAGAATATTATATTTTGTTTTGAAGCCAACATATAATAAAATTCTTGTTAGCGGATATATAAAGGAGATTGGAAAATCATTTTGTCAATGAGAAAGAAGCATGTGATGATCAAGAAGAGTGAAAGTGTAAGAGCGAAAAAGTACAGAATAGTCATATCAAAAAATCTGTTTGTACAGTAGAAGGGTTTTTGTATGCAGAGCAGAGTAGTGTAGAAGTGTGAATTGGATAAGAGATCTGAAATCTAATTGTGTACTTCATTGGAACTGAATCCATGCATATG
>VDFB02173197.1:0-22163 GCA_007258455.2 Sequoia sempervirens | reverse complement strand
AGGACCTATCCTTTGCTTTTCAACAGGCCTCTTCTATTTTGGCACGGATGGATGCGGTGGATCATGCTTGGGGCGATGCTTCCATCTATCAGAGTAAGGTGATCCAGCGTCTTGAGGTGTTGAGGAATGTACCGCCGCAGTTGTTGATTGATGGAGGTGTCATTCAGGCGAATGACCGATATGATTTCTCTCGGTGGTATTCTTCGGCTATCACAGGGCGTGGCTTCTTCGATGCAGCACAGGCGGATTCAGCCAAGATACATAAGGCTATGGCCAATATTATAGATGGAGTTCGTAATACTGGCGGCCATATTTGCTAGGCTGTGCTGAATCTAGATGAGATAAGTTTTGATAATTTGAGGGGCTTTGTCAAGCCTTCTTCGCAGATGTTAAGACCTTTGTATGTGATGACTTTGAAAATAACGGGCACATTCTCCACTTTGATCCGTAACACGCAGACTCATTAGTCGCTTGGAGAAAATCTTGTACAAGGCACGAGCACTACCACTGTGTTAGAGTTTCAGTTGATTGTGTTCCTATTTCAGTTCATGAGGTTGAGGCCGTACTTGGCAGATTTGTTGAGTTGGCAGTCAGAGAGAAGGCTAATGGGAACACACTACTGGACGAGGATCTTCTAGAAGACTGAGTATGGAGCATTTATTGCATTTGCTATTTTGGGAGTGAGTGGGAATCTTTGATTCATTTAATGTACCACTCCCTATTCTGGCAGTTTTTAGGGTTAGGGCTGAGGTGGCACGATTCTGGCCACTCTATTGATTGTAACCCTAGCCGTCCTTTGGGACTTGGCTAGCTATAAAAGGGGGAGTCCCCCTCATTTGTAATTCATTAGGAGTCAGAACCAGAGTAGACATTGAGAGAGCATTAGCTTTAGAGCTAGATAGTGTAACATTGTAGAGCATTTTTGCATCATTTGGAGAAGAGAGAAAGTTTTCCCTTTGAGAACTTTTGAAGAGATTGTTGTGTAACACATTTTATGATAATAGATCTTTTCATTGATGATGAAATTCGTCTTGTCATGAAATGCTAGCAAGGTTTCTTCTTCCTTTCGTATCCAAGTAGATTAGATTCATGCAAGTAGCTTACTTTGGTGTGTGTTGTTTTATTGAGATAGCTTCGCTTTATTCCATACCACTAGCGGCTTGTTGATGATAAGTCTGCCTTGTGTGGTCAACTGGACATTATCTTGTGTCTAACTTCGGTTGTGGTTTACATACTTATATGCGTTGTTCTGATGGTGTACGTATGTTAAACTATAACTTGAATACCTTTCGCTATCCCCTTTGAAGATTGCACCGATTTTACTGAGGCTGTCCGACGGAGGCTAGGTGAAATCTGGTTGAAGTCTATCAAAATGAAGCTCCACATACCCTGCATTTAGAATAGAATATAAATTTCTTAGGCCCTTTCCCCTTTACTTTCCGTATATTTCTTATTAGTTTTAGGAGAGAGATTAAATTGCCAAATCATACACGAAAGAATCCCCTTCAAAACCATACATTAGCTGCTGACTGCAAGAAATCTGGACAATTGTGTAAGTCCCCTCGTACGAACACAGCAATACACATCAACCAAACTGGGTCTATTCGCACTAAAGGAACCTTGGAGTTGAACATGCGAACTTTCTCGCAATCTTAGCGCATGGAATACTTTGATCAAGAGAGAACGGAGTAGCCCCAAACTATTTTGTTCTTCGGCTGTTTGGTATGGTCACAAAACCGCATCAAGAAAACCACACTTACATAAATTATCCCAAGTGAGACACGATTTTGAGCCACTAACCACATAAAGAAGTTGCACTTGGGCCATGACAACTTGTGCCAAACTTGCTTCCACCAAGGGACCTCAATGTCCCCAAACAACTGCCTACCAACTGCTTATAACCAGCAACCACAGAGTACTTTCCAGACAATCCTGAACCATCCCAAGCCAAGACATCAGGTCCCCTCAAAGAATTACAAGCACGGGAAGCCAGAAGTTGGGAAAGCTCCGCCTATCCCCTTACTCGAAGGATGCTTCAGAAACTTACAAACCAAACCACCATGCTTTACATTAGGGTTTCTTTTGCAAGTTTTACTCCCAGAACAGGAAGTGTATCATACCATCATTGATTGGAGCACTTAAGATTCATGTTGATAAAGGAAGTGGAATTTCCACCTTGTTTATGAATCAAATTATATATAGGAATAAAATGCAGTTCTATATATTCATGTTATGTGCAATTTTTGTTTGTTTCCATATTTAAGTATTTTAAGTTGTATAGTTATTGCCATAATGACTTATATTGGCGACAAAATAAATGTACACTTTTCCATCTTTCATTTTAGTACAAACTACCCAAATAAATCACTAAAGGAGAAAAGTAAGAAAGAGTGTACCATCAGCTGGGTCACATTCCATTCATTGCGAAACAAAAGCACAGGCCTGTCAAACTACAAGTCAATTGAAAGTGAAACACAAAATCAGTAGTTGTACTAGTGCAATGATATAAGGATGTACTCTTCATTTCTTGTAACTATAAAGCAATCTCCTTTAATCAGTATTAAAGGAATATATCTAGTGTACAATAAGAAATAAGCAAAGACAAAAAAGTATTATTATATCTTATAAGCAATATTTATAAGGTCAAATTGTAAATATTTAATATAACACTTAAGAGCACCTGTCAATAGTGTATTTCTGAAAAATGGAATGCAATCACTACATTTATTGGATAGAGATTAGATTGTGTTCCAAATAAACTTGTAAACAAGTGTGGACGGCTAAACAACACATTAAGCTTATTCATGATGTACATGAAACGTTACCTTTCTTCTACTACTAGAGGTGCTCGTAATAATAAGACTATGAAGAGCCACAAACAAATTAGCTAGCTTGGACTAGGTCTATCATGGGTCTGAGTAGATTAACTAAAATTACTCCTTAAATGACAGGACATCCCAAATCCAGTTCTGTCTCTGCATTCGTTCCTTTGGAGTTGTGAATGGTATTTAGTTCTATTTGACTTCATTCAATAGCTTTCCCTTTGTTTACCAATGAACCAGTTGATGATAACAAAATAATACTGAAAGAACTCTATCCTACTTGGTTTATTTTATTGTGCTTGAATACTAAGATTCTCCTAACTTTCTTTGTGATGTTCTTGATGAGGAAAGATAGTTAAAAGAATCTGTGATTCAATGATGCTCAACTGTAGTTGTCAATGGAAGCTAAATCCTGGAAATTTGAATAGTGAATATGATGGTCTAGAGTCTAGAGTCTATATGATATTTGAAATTTGGTGGCATCAAAACATATAGAAAACAAGAACTGGCTTCATGAAAAAGAAAGGCTGTCAGAGTGTAAATTAGATGCCTTTATGAAGAATGTATTGGGAAGCTTGTATCTCCAACAAAGATGTGAAATTATCAAGACAGGTGTAAGAGACATTGCATGTGTTATGAGTCAGTAAAAAGAAACAGTGTAAAGAAAAAAAAAAGCTAAAATATTTTTGCAATGAATACAAACATAATATAACAGAATCATTCTCAGACCCTTCCATTCAAATTTGAATTTCTATGGAGAATGGATCATCAGATGTTTGGGAAACAATAATGGAAAATGAATAATCTTGCATAATCATCTTGTTTTGAAAAGGCAATGTATATTAATTTTAACAGAGATCAATCTGCACATGTGAGCATTTAATACGTTGGGAATTATTTAGATAAAATGTTTATATCAGATCCCATTAGAGAACATATTAATTCTTTGCCTCTAGGTGCAGTAGGCAAAGATTTTTCCCTTTAATCACTTTCATCAAGAGAGGACCTCTTAATGGCCTAGTTTCTTGGCAACTCTCATGTGATTTGTGGTATAATAGGTGGTTGTTGGAAGAGATTCTGAGAGATGAGATGGAAGTTCTGTGTTTTTTGGGTCAGTATTAGAGATAAATATGTATCTGCTTTCAGAAGCTGCATTGGTCACTCTTTGTTGTTGGTACAATCAGCAGGTATGAAGGAGTTAAGGTGATCACAAAGAAACTGATACTAAAGAAATTCAATTAATTTTGGGCCCAACTTGACAAGCTGTTCATAATGTTGGCTAATTGATGCATCATCTTTGCCTGCTGGGTAATTAGTGTTCGGAGGACAATGGTTATATTGTGTGCGATGACCTCAGCAAACATCTTTTATTTAATAAGCTACCAGAGAGCTTTCAGGAGATTGGGTGAATGGTTGCTGATGTTGGCTGTAAGTAAGGGGATTATAATCAGTCTCTTATATATTATAGACATTATTTTCCATGAATTGGCTAGGACTCAAACCTAAGACTTTCTGTATGCATGCTGAGATGCAGCTATGCCACTGAGTTACTGGCCCTCTTTGTGACTGAGTCTTTTTGGTATGCTCCTTCTTATGGTTCAGTTGTGGTTCCTTTCCCCAATGCTCCCATTTGAGCTTGACTATGGTGCTTTGGCCTCTTAGTTTGTCCTTTTTACCATGTTATTTTCCATTAAGCAGCTAGGACTTGAACCTAGGAACTCCCATGCGCATGCTGGGGTGCTCTACCACTGAGCTACTGGCACTCTTTATGATTGAGGCTTTTTGTCAAGTTCCTTATTAAGATTTGGATATGTTTCATTTCTCCAACGGAAAGCTTGATTCAGATTTTGAGCAACAAGGTGAAAGGAAGATCCTTCTTGAGAGGAGGATGGGGATTCTGTTGATGAGCTTGCTTGTTGCCTTCTCTTTTCATTTTTGTCTTCCTGAGAAGATAAAGAAATGGATTCAAGAGTGAGCTGATGAGATTGAATATGCTGGGGGAAGGTGCTGATCTGAGTTTGTTGTAAGAACAAAAAGAGTGCTAGAAGATGAGATGAAATTAGTAGGAACAAGTATGATATCCTATGTTTGAGGGACTTGGGATAAGGGACAGCGAGTAACTGTTTTTAAACTTCTTGTAGCTATGGTTGGTTCACAAGGATGTTGCTATGCATTTGGATTTGGAGGAAAGGAAGCAGCATTTAAATTAATATACCTCTCATACAAGAATTAATGATAGGTTATGATTGAATAAGATTATAAAACAGGAATTATGGAAGATACATAATTCACCCAAGCGGTTAGGCTGAAAGATCCCTGAGACAACAGGTATTTTGGGGCTCGTGCTCATCATGTTTCTGTTGTTCATCAGGAATGTTTTGGTTTTAAGATCATCTTTACTCAGGAAACTAGGGATCGGTTTCTCTAATCTGGTGACAGCTTATTGCCACATTTTGTCCATGATACAACATAATTGTTTTTGAGATAGAGTGAAAGCCACCTCAATAACCTATTGGGCTATAAATCTTACTGATAAAAAAACCACAAATCATCTTGATTCTCTTGTGTTTGTGATGCAAAGTGGGGGCTGGTGCAGGTACAAGAAAGACTTCAAATGTCTTGTATACTTGCTTAGATCAACCTAAGACTTATTTGTTTACGCTCTTTAGTGTTTCAGTCCTGAAATCAAGATTTCATAGAGAAGAAGGAAAATATGTTTTAGTTACTAAAGGAATTTAGAGCAGATTTTGGTTAAGTTAATGCCTTTATCCAACTAAGATGGATTACTGCACAAATCCATTGAAAGATTTCTTGCAAATGAGGTGATATGTGAGAGAATATGAATTACATTGAAAAATATGGGACTGCATAGTTAGTGAGGTGAGTTGCAAATTAGACAAAGATACACTGCCACAGCTTCCATACAAAAATCCTATATAAGGGGATGGAGACATACTTTTAAGTGATGAGAATGTAAAACAATACACAGGGGATGAGTCTCTACATAGTGTTGAAATGATTGATACAGGACTTGCTGGGTACTCAGCAGACTTGTCGAGTCATGAGGCAAGTCTTCCTAAAAGAAGCCCAGGGACTTGGACCTGAGTCCTAGAGAGTTTGGTTTGACTTGCCAAGTCCTGGTAGTAAGACTCAACTAGAAGAGTATAATGGGGTGGGAAAAAACATTTAAAAAAACTAAAACCCAAAATATTAAAAGGCACCTAGAACACTTCAATATCCATTCATATCATTTGCAAGCACACACAAGAGCATTCAAGCAAAAATGCAATCCTTTATCTCTTTTCTTCTACAAATCCTAAAACTTTTTTCTAATTTTTTTTCTTTTTTTATCTACAAACCCCTAAATGTTAATTAATTTTTCCTTTATTTGATATTGCAACATACCTGAAATTTATAATTTATTATAATATAAGCCCAAGTTAGAAAAGATCTGAATTGAAAACATGTCACCCCAGGGGCTAAGAAAGGGGAGTTTGGTTTGCAATTATTGCAAACTAAATATTAGTGGAAAAGGTGTTAATCATTTCAAATTTCACATAGCACACATTTTTGGCCTCTTGATGTTATGTGCAAGGTAAAAAGTCTCAAAATCCTTTGTGCAGAAAAATGACATAAAAAGGAGGAAAAAAGAAGACATGGAAGCCACAAGGAGAAACTTTTATTTCTATGATTTTCCCATTCCTTTTGACTTTGAGCACGAGTGGTGATGTTGCGCTTAGAGTTCATGGATCCAAATTGAATTTATATATTGTACCATGCACTACTCTAGGTTCTCAACCATTGCTAGAGAGCATAGGTTGGAATAGAGAAAAGCATGCAGCACAGAGTGCAATCAAAGACTTTTAGTTCTATTGCTCAATTATATTTAATGCAGTTAAGTACATCTTTATTTTTGTGTTAAATTCCTTCTGAAGAAGATAAGCACTTGGACCATTCTTGTAATTTTGGATCAAAATATGAAATGAATGTTCCGAACCACGAAATATGTGGTTAATTTTCTGAAAGAATCTATTGACTGGAAAGCACTTGAGAATAATCTTCGTGTTGAGATCATAGAAATTTTCAAATCAGCAAGTGTTGAGTATTTTTGTGTTTATAACTTAGAACATGAAAGTAATTTTACTAGTAGAGATTTGATGCTTTATACTATGCAAATTTGTGATCATGGAGATAGAGTGAAGGGAACAACTTGTAGCAAAGGGTACAGAGATCCTTTCACTCAAAGCTGTTTATGCATAAGAGCATTGGAACCAAGTGACTCTTTGAGACTCCAAATATTGAAGTCTGAATTGGAACAGACAATGGTTTTTCACCTAATGCAGTATCTTGTTGGCTCATTGTCTGATTATGGTGCCATCATTCCAAATGTTCAAGGAGTTCACAATGCGATTGACCTCACCAGAACTCTCAAGAATGTGAAAAAGGATATTTTGTAGGAGGTAGTTGATGACCGAGCATATGATATGCAGTCTCCTATGGAAATGTGCCAAGGCTAATGGTTCAAGTCCTTTCTAGGATGATGAACTTTAATGGAGTGGTGGGTGCTTTGTATACAATATTCATAGTAGAGATTTCAACTCCTAGTTATACCAATATGGTGCAATGGAAACATGTGGTGAGTGCATTTTCCACTTAATGCATCCTTTAGGAAAGTTAGAAATTGCAAAGACAATATGCATAGCCAAGATGAGTATGCTTAAGAAACTCCCAAGGATAGTTTGGGATCCAAGTATTACAAAGGGTGACATTTGGGGAGAATTAGAAGCAATTGGGATTGATTGCTTGAGGACAAGCAATTTCAAGGAGGGAGGACTATGATGTCCCCTTTTTCAAAATTAAATAATTAAAGTCATTTGGAGTATTATTTTATTTTTTGTAGGGAAATAATTATAATAAAATAATATTATTAAGTTGGTCCAAATATTATTTAAAAATATTGTAAATGAAAACTCATTATTACTATCTTAAGTAGCAAGTGGGGCCACCTAAATGGGGCAAATAAGGCCATTTGTAACTCCTAGAAATATTTTATTATTTCTTTATCTTTAGGGGTGAGTTATAAAATAAAATTAGGAAGAAATCTTAAGAAGGGAGTTACAAACTTCTTTAGCCTAGAATATTTAAAGAAAGGGAAATATGCTTAATTAAGTATTTTAAAGGGAAAAGGAGAAAAGGAAATTAATATTCAATTATTTCTCCAAGATAAAGATATCTTAAAAGAGAGTATAAAAACAAATCAAGGCTCAAGGGAAGAAAAAGATATTTTGAATATTTCATCTAATTGATTTCTCCAATAGCTTGGATGTTGTGTTAATCTATTTGCTCCCGAGGATGAAAAACCTTGGTGTTCAAGTGATCGAAGGATGAAAATGTGAGGATTAAGGTGCCATCAACCTTGTCCATCCGATATATTTAATTACTCCTAATATTGTTTATAAATCATAAGGGATGAAGGTTTCACCAACATTGGTAATTATTTTTTACCATCAAGGTTTCATTGGACCAGTAACTTTATTTACCAGAGGGCAGTAAAAATCATTGACTAAAAGCTAGTTACTATTACCAGGGCAAAGCATCTTGATTGTTATAGTGGTTTTGGGCACCCAACTTCACATGAGGTTGTTCAATACTTCAAATCAATTTTGTGATGGTTATTAAATGTCTTTAACCACCTTAGAACTAACAACAAACGAGATGCCCAAAATGGAGTGGGTTAGTAATTTAGTTACAACCTACATTTGCCTATGTTAAGCAAATTTCCAAGGAGGGTTTGTTGGGATGTGAAACCAACTTAAACATCCCATTTAGGAGATGAAAACACTATTTAAGAGGTTCTTAAGGTGGTAGTAAGCAGAAGAAAAATTAGAAAGTGAAAAAGATTTTGTTTGCAGGTGCTTGAGGGAGTGTGTCAAATGTGAGGAAAATCTTTGTACAAAAGTGTTGTCGAATTGAAGACATAGCAGGAGTGATGGAAGTGAATGTATTGTAATCTTGCATCTGAAGATAATACATGCTTGGCCTTTCTTGGTGAATTTTTTTCCCGAAAGGGTTTATACATGTAAATCTTGTGTTGTGAGATAATCATTTGGAGTTTCTTGCATTCTATGTTACTGATTTGTGTCTCTTTGTTGCTGCTATCTTATGGTGATGTTATGTTCCTTTTATTGTTGCTTTAAGTTCATCTAAGTTGGTTATATTAAGCATGTTAAAGTGGCTGATTTAAGTGTCATAAAGAGGTTGAATATCTATAGGGCAATTCCATTATTAAGGCAACTTAATTACAAATTTGCATTCAATTTTCAGATTTCCATATTGTAGTAGTCTAAGCCTTTGTATCTCACCAATTGTTATCATAGCTTGAATGGAGCCTTGATGATTAACAATTGGATTGGAGATTGATCTTTTATCCAACAAAAAACCCTTCGATTTCCAGGTGGGAAGAGGATCAAAATCCTCTTGTCTAAAGAGGTGATTCCATTCAAGGATCACAGTGGAGCTAAATGTTTCCAATTTCTGATGGTTTGGTGTTTGGTGTGTTAACTTTGGATTTGTTGTAGATTTTGGGGTTTCAAGTGAAGTTTTCAATTTTGTGAAGTTTTCTACAATAATCTGTATTGCTGCTATAGTGATCCATACCCCTACTACAGTGATCCATATTGCCGCTATAGTAATTCATACTGCTACATTGTTGCACTACAGTTCTAGAGGTTTATTTTAGTGTTTGTGGTTTTTCTAGTTTGCTTGAGATTTCCTATTTTGTGAAGGATGTATTAATATTTATGTGCCTAGGGTTTAAGCATAAATCAATATTTATGTCAATGAGTTTGTTTTAGTTTCAAATTTTATATGTAGAAGATTTTACAAGTTTCCCTGGTCAAGGTTTCAAGATAATGTTCATTATCATGGTGTTGTTATAACAGTGAATACTATTGCTGTTTCAATTGTTTTTACACCAAATGAAAGTCTATTCGAGCCATAACATTTGTGGGTACCATAAAGAGCTGTACCTTTATCTCATTATGAGTTTAGAAGTTGTACCTTCTATCGTACGATTTGCAACAGTTAATAGAGGTATACAACATGTTTTAGAAGGATTGCAAGATGATCATAACCTATCCAACATCATAAGAAGGTGCTGAGTGTTATTTAGATGCTACCATCATATTCTCAGCTATTCCATTCCTATTTCAAGTTGTACACATCAAGAAGTTTTTTGGTAAGTTATTGTTCTCATCTAAATTGTAATCCATTGTTTATCAATTCAAACATCATGGGGATTGTGGATTGTCATCTGTAATTGTTGTTTCCATTATTGGTGGATTGTTACCATTGGTTTCATATTGTACTATAATTGTTGTCAGCGGTTTGGCAACTTGTTATCAGTAAATGCAATATAGTTTGGTGGTTGTTAAAATTATTTTAGAACTCGGTCTTGGCCACAAATTCAAGGTAATTGTTTGCATTAATTTCTTGAGTTTCAGTTTGGTACTAGGGTTTCATACTAACCTTATTTCTTATAGAAGTAGTTGTATCAACTAGATAGAATTATATTGCTGACCATTTAAGAGATTCCAGTTTTGATTGTGGAGCTCTATGCGGTTCTCCACAAAACCTTTCATCTTGCATTTGCTATTGATAGTAAAACCTAGAAGGCATTTCTGCCAAGCATATCATCTTTCAGTCTTGTTTTTGCATGCTTTATAGTTGTGCAACCTACTACCAACAATGCATATTTGATATTTTGGTATTGTCTTACCTTGCCCAATCTGGGATCTTGGTGATCATAAAGTGCAGGAATTCATCTATTATTGTCAAAATGTCAAATATCCCAATTTGGGACATTACAAAGACCCCTCACTCTTTTAGAATTTTCCCCATTTTTGGGTTTCTCCAAGCCATATTGTTCTTATGTTTCATTTTAGTTGTTTTATGCTCTATACTTGTGGATATATGTGTTAGAATTTGTAAAACAAATGAAACCCAAAATCTAGCAGGAGAAATAGAAACTATAAAACTACAAATACAAATGATCAAAGATCAAAATAGCATTACATAGTTAGAATCCAAAGAAGAAATGCAAATGCTCCAAAAGGAAAGATAGCACTAAGAGAGTTCAAAAGCGTGAAGCTACATGAATACATGAATGAAAATAGAAGCTAGGAGAGTGAGTATATGTAGACTAAGTGAAGGGGAGGAGGTGACCATTATGACCAATAGGGAGAGTATATTAAAAGTATCCAAAATAGGAAAATGGAACTCCCATTGAAGATGTTGAAAGATCACTCCACTCACACTAATACCCACTTTGTTAACCATGTAAGCTTAAATAAAAGTGTAAGAAAAACCTATAATAGAAAAATAAGACGTACACTAACACCCACCCTTAGAGCATAGCTTACGGGGTGAAAAGATGTGTCCTAACAAATGAAGTCCAATGAGGTACCCATGTTCGTAGAAATCCTCTTGAAAGAGAAGAAGCCCCCAAGAAAAGAGAGAATAATTGCATACAACTACCAAGAGTAACTGTATACAACCAAAGTTAGGAAAGAAGTGGCAAAGACAAAAATGCAAATATAATAATAGAACCACCACTGCACAATGAGCAACTCATCAATTTGATGCTACTAGAAATAAGTGTGGGAAAGACACCAACCATTGTACACATGCAAAATCTTGGAAAAAGTTTGACAAACACAACTATTGATGGAGGATTTGGAGTAAATGTATTGCCAAAAGACACATAGAAATGTCTAGGCAAACCTAGCCTTTGGCCGTTGACATTCCAACTGGTAGGAGCAAACCAACATGGGATCAAACCATTGGGAGTTTTAATGGCACAAAAGGTAACTGTTGGAACTCAACAATTTCTTTTGAACTTTGTAGTCATTCCTATAGAGAAAAAAGCCTACGACACACTATTGGGTCAAGGATGGTTGATAGCAACTAAGGTTGATCATAATTGGTAGAAGCATACCTTGCCAATACAGAAAAAAGAAAGGAAATACATTATAGACCTAAGAAATTAGGCAGTGAGTAAAAAATTCACTTCCTCCAATTCAAACTCAGATGTAGGGGAAACATGGGCTAAAGAAGAGAAAGGTCCCATGGAGCCAAGTGATGGAGTACTTGATCTTCAACATTGTTCAGAAGATGAAAATAGCTCCTCAAGTGAGCTCTTTCATTGGTAGTTAGAAGATCACAAAGTGTTCCAACAAGAGTGTAACATGATACAAATTGGAGACATTGGAAAAGAGGAAGAAAATCCTCAGATGACAAGCTATACGTTTCCACTAGAGTACAAGGAGTACAAGGAAGGAGTTGCAAAACTGAATGACGCACTGACACATAATTTTGAACGAGAGAAAACAATAAAGTACAAGGAACCAACACCAAGAAAACTAAACTTGGGAGAAGAAGGCAGCTCCAAGGTAATTATGGTAGGAGATGATTGGCATCCTGCACTCAAGGTTGTTGCATTTAAATTTTTTCTTGAGTATAAAGATACTTTTGCATGGACATATAAAGATTTGAAAGGAATATTGCTAGACCTGTGTGTGCATAGAATCCCCTTGGTACTAGGAGCACCACCTGTACGAAAAATACCATACAAGATGAACAAGAATTATGTGGCAAAATTCCAGGAAGAAATAAAGAAAATGTTGGAAGCAAGTATAATCTTCAAGGTAGTAACAAGCAACTAGGTGTCTCCAATTGTTATATCACTCAAAAGGAATTTGTACAAATCCGGATATGTGTGGATTTTATAAGTCTTAATGCAGTTACTATCAAGGATCCACTTCCGATTCCCTTCAGTGATTCAATTCTTGAGGAAGTCGTAGGCCATGAAATTTACTTCTTTAGGGATAACTTCTTTGAATACAACTATTGTGACCTTTTCACATCACCCCATTCAAAATGGGGACCCCTAATTTTGCTCGTTCCTCGTCTTTTGGCTTTGGTTTTTCTCTCTCTCTCTCTCTCTCTCTCTCTTGTCTGCCTTTCCGGGTATGTGCCCGCCTTTGAGCTTAAACGTGAGATTTTGGCTAAGTCTATAGAACTAGGGTTTTGAGTTTTCTGGCCAATTTGAAGTCAAATGGAGAATAAGTTGGAATTTGAGCTTCACGTTGCAGTCAGGATGCTTCAGCAGGCTCCCTCTGAATTTTCATTGAATTCTGCCAATTTTCTATTTTTAGTAAGTGTCAATTTGGGGTTTGTTTTCTCGAGATTTTCACGTTCTGACAACTGCACTACATTCTAAGCACTTTGAACTCATCACTGGCAAAGTTTGAGCAGAAACGGACAACTTGCTATTTTTAGCAGTCTTACCTTCGAGGTCCATTTTTAGGGTTTGCATGTTAGACTTTCAGATGCATGTTTGAAGATTCTTTGTGGGTTTTTCGAGACCTTCATAGCGATATAACATGCAAAACGGGACGACAACTTTTCAGTGCTCAGCCTTCGGAGGCTATAATTAGGGTTTGCATGTAAGTTTTCTCAACGCATGTCTGCATTATCTTTCTGGGTTTTCCGAGAGCTTCGCAACGAGGTAACATGCAAGCGGAGTCGGTCACTTTTCAAAAACTTGCTATTTTTAGCCAGTGCTTGCATGTTGATGATTTTTCTGGGTTTTTCAAGATCTCTCGGGTAGTGTAACATGCAAATTCATCCGACGGCTGGTTGATCACTTTTTCAGCCACTTACTATTTTTAGCAGTACCACTCCGGCAGCTGCCCAACACTTCAGAAACACGAACAAAGTGACATGCAACAGAAACAGAGTTAACGGAGGTCATTCAAGGCACATGCAAGATGAATTAGGGTTTCGTGCTTCAGGACTCAAAATGAGGGGTCAAACGCCAAAATTTCCAAAAATCAAGGTATCCCATCATGATCAGCATCTTTCAAGGAGTCCGCTGGTAAATTTTGAAGGCAAACGGAGCACTTACTATTTATAGTAAGGCGTTCCTGAAGCAAGCTATAAATAGA
The DNA here is from genome assembly GCA_007258455.2 of Sequoia sempervirens. Lineage (NCBI taxonomy): Eukaryota > Viridiplantae > Streptophyta > Pinopsida > Cupressales > Cupressaceae > Sequoia > Sequoia sempervirens. The sequence goes on along the minus strand of VDFB02173197.1, from coordinate 8,335 downwards.
AAGTCAACATCAGGCGCCAGTGTGAACAAGCAGGTCACCCCATGAGGAGCACGACATTCAAATTTCAAGTCAAACGGAGCTGTGGAAGTCTTAAAATCAATCAACTGCTATAAATAGTAAACCACCTTCAGAAACATACTATTTTTAGCAGGTCAGCTCGAGATGGCAGTGTGAACGGACTGACAAGGTCATAAGGATCATGTGGTTAAAATTTCAAATCAAACAGAGCTGCAGAGATTCAGTAATCAAGCACTTACTATTTTTAGCAGGCTTGTGCAGAGGAATTAGGGTTTCCTAAAATCTAGGGCGAAACACGACAGTCATGCAGAAGCAGCATCCAGCCACGATCGACGTCCTTCAGGCAATCAGCACACAAAGTTTGAGCACATTTTGAGCAATTACTATTTTTAGTAAGCTGCTAAAAATAGCATGTGCATGCGGGCATCAGGCGCCAGTGGCACAATCACATCCCGAGGTTCGAGATAAAGCAAAAATCAGGCTTTTGGAGCCAAAAATCAGCTTAAAATGCAAAATTTGGGAAACTTTCTAAAAATAGAAAATTAGGGCAAGCCAGGGCTAGCATGAACAAATCGTTCCAAGTCAGACGAAAATATAAAGAGTTCATTAAGCCTAAGAAATTTGAAGTCCAGCATCAAATTTCGCCCTAGAAGCTACCTGAAGATGATAAAATCCTTCTAAGTCTGAGAAATTTAAAGTTGGCATGGTGAAATGTGCCCTTGCAAGCTTGAAGGAATTGAAAATTTCTCTTAAGTATGCGAAATTGAAAGCTCCAGCATGAAAATGTGCCCCTGAAGTTGAAGAAGTGATTGAAAAGTTTCTAAGTCCTTCAAATTGAAACTACAAGGGGCTAAAAGCGCCCAAACTTGAAGGAGGAGGTTTGAAAATTTCTAAGTCTTTGAAATTTGAAGTTGCCACCCTCAAATGCACCTAGGGTCAAAGAGGGAGCTTGGAAATTGACTAAGGCACCTAAACTTGAAGTTCCCTGCCTTAAATGCGCCCTTGGAAGAAGATGGAGTTTGAAATTTCTTCTAAGTATGGTAAACTCAAAGCTCTTACCCTCATTTGCGCCTTGAGAAGAAGAGAAGACTTGAAAATGCTCTAAGTTTTGTAAATTGAAAGCCTAACCCTCTATTTGCGCCCAAGCAGAGGAGAGGGTGATTGAAAATTTTCTAAGGCATTTAAGCTTGAAGTTGGACACCCCAAATGCGCCCAAGCAAGGAGGAAGCTACAAATTTTTTCTAAGTGCTCAAACTAGAACCATGACCCCTCAAATGCGCCCTTGAACTTGAAGTTGGCTGAAAATCTTCTAAGTGTTTGAATTTGGAAGCTCCCATTCCCAAATGCGCCCTTGAGGAAAATGAAAGATAAGCTGATGTGAAAATTTCTAAGGGATGGAAAATGGAACCTCAAGGTGGTAAATGCGCCATCCAAGAAGAATCAATTAGAAATTTTTCTAAGGCGAGAGCAAAGTGAAAGTATGAAGGGTGAAATGCGCCTTCACTTGGAGTTTGAGCTTGAAAAGTTTCGAAGTATTTTAAATTTGAAGCTCAAGGTCTAAAATGCGCTCTAGGGTGGAGAAGTGAGTTTTAAAAGTGTGGAAAATTTAAAGCAAGGGCTCCCATATGCGCCTTGATGAGAAGAGGAGCTAAAAAAATATTCTAACTATTGGAAATTGTAAGCTCACCCCTAGAAATGCGCTTTAACATGGAGATGAAGTGAAAAAATTTCTAAGTGTTGCTTACTTGAAGCTTGGACCTCTAAATGCACCTAAGTTTGAAGCTGGAGGTTGATGAAATAAAACTAAGCGTTGAGGATCAAAAGTGGAAGTAGGCCATGGTAAATGCGCCCATCAAAGGTGAAGAGGACTTAAATTTTTTCTAAGTGTTTCAAATTTGAAATCAGGCCCCCTCAGATGCACCTAGAAGGAGGAGTGGAGATTTTGAAAATTTTGCTAAGGCATGGGAATTTAAAGTGCAACCCTCTAACTGTGCCTAGGTTGAGATTTGAATAAGGCAAGTAAAATGAAAGTCCAAGGTGGTATATGCGCCCAAAGCATCAAGGTGAGTGATTGAAAATATTTCTAAGTGGTGAAAAGTGACAACTGAGACCCCTATATGCGCCCAAGATTAAGTGGAACATGAAAATTCTTCTAAGGCAATGAAACTAGATGCTTTCCTAGGTAAATGCGCCCAAACTTGAAACAGGAGGATTTGAAATTTTTCTAAGGCGAATAAAACTGAAAGCTTCAGGAATCAAATGCGACCATGTTGGCTAGGAGGTTATAAAACTTCCTAAGGCCAAGCGGAAAAAAATCCGCCCAAAAGTGAAGAATGAAGATCAATTGTGATGGCAAAATATTTTTCTAAGGTCTGAAATTCGAAAAATTAAATGTACCCCTTCGTTTGGAGACGAATTCGACGCTTTTTGAAGGATATTTTCTTCTGGGTATTGGACATCTGTGATGGGGAATGGATTTTAAAGTCTTCCACACTTTGCCAAGGCCTTCGAGATGGAGATTTTTGATGGGCACTTAAACAATGGATTTTCTAAGGGGAAAATTTAAAAAATTTCTAAGGCAAGGAATAAATGATGTTTTGAAGATAAAATGCCTTAAGTGATGAATTTGAAATTGAATGGCTAGGTGATTTTTGATCAAGTTCCTCAAGGCAATTTTCTCGAGCCGAGTTGGATGAAATGTCGAGTGAATGCCTCACCGTGAAATGAAAACGAAGCTCAAGTCTCCAAGTGCGCTTCTAAGGAGGATGTATGATAATGCGGAAATATTCTAAGGCAAGAGGAATTTAAAGGCAAAGTTAGCCGGAGGAAAATAATGAACCCTATCGATGAAGGGATAACTCAAACCTCAAAGATCTGAGCATGAAAAATTAGGTAAGTAAAGTGAATTTATATTATGAGGTGTTCTCGATGCTTTCTCCTTGCTTGTTTTGCGTGAGGAATGTCGGTGACCAAACGGTGATGACTTAGGAGATGGAGCAATACTTGGAGAAAATGTCTAAGTGTTGAGACTTAGTATGTGCCTAGCTCAAGTGACAAAGAAGAAATGCTTTCAAAGCTTGATAAAAAAAAAAAATGGAAACCCAAGCAAGGATTCAAAAATTGAAGAACAACATCAAGGAGAAAATCATCGCCAAACATGGGAAATAAGCTGCGATTTGCAGCCTGGAGAAAGAAATTGAAGTAAAGGAACGCTGCTTTCCAAACAGAATCTTCCGAAGATGGACATTAATGGTTCATTTATTACCCCACTCCTCTTGGTGGCGGTTTTTAGGGTGAATCTTGTTTAGGGCTGAGGTGGCACAATCTGGGCCATCCAGTCAATTGTAATCTGAGCCATCCGTTGGACTTGGCCAGCTATATAAAGGCATCCCCCATTTGTACCTTAGTAGAAGTAGAGCTTAGAGATCGAATAGAGAGTAGAGCAAGACACTTTAGTTGTAATATCTTAGCATAGCCGTAGTTTGGGAGGAGGAAAGTTTTCCTTTGAAAACTTTGTAAGAGATTGTTGCGAAAAACTATTGTAATAAAAGATCTTTCATTGAATGGTGAATTCATCTTGTTATGAGTAGCTAGCAAGATTTCTTCATCCCTTCGACTTCAAGTAGCTTAAAATAGAGTAGTTTTCATTTTCATGCTAGTAGATGTTAGCTGTGGACTTGTGGAGTTAATCAAGGCAACTTCTTTTAATCCATACCACTAGCGGCTTGCTGACGCAAGTTTGCCTTGTGTGGTCAACTGGAAAACATTGCAAACTTAACTTCGATTGTGATTCATGTGTTTGTATGCGTCGTTTTGATGGTACTTACATGTTGAGTTGTAATTTGAAAACCTCTCGTCACTCCCTTGAAGATTGCACTGACTTTGTGTAAGTTGTCCAACGTGAGGCGGAGCAGAGTCTTGTTGAAGTCTGTTGAGATTGATCCCACGTCCCGTCCTTAGATAGAACATAAACTTCGTGAGGCCCTACACTCATTTTAAATTCAGTTCATTCTGTAGCTAGGGAAATTTGCACCTACTCCCGCCAAATCATCCAAATTACGCGGAAAGCCCTTAATCTACTGTCATTGCTACCTGCCGAACAATGTGTAAGTCCCCTCGTGATACCAGCAAAATCACAATGAACCAACTGAGGATATTCTATTGCATTATCGGAACCTTGGAGTTGAAAGCATGAACTCACCGCAATCTTAGCATGCTGAATACTTTGTTCAAGAGAGGATAGAGTATCCGTTGGGAAACTTTATTCGCGGTTGGTGCGGTCACAAAAATCACATCAACAACAACTAAATAAGTATAGATGAAGAAGATGAGTTGAAAACCACCTTTGTGGTAGAAGATGGAGTTTATGCATACAATAAAATGCCATTCGGATTATGAAATGCTCCAATTACTTTCCACATAATAATCCTCCACATCTTTGACAAGATGTCGGTAGGAAACTTCAAAGCATTCTTGGATGACTAGTCAATCTATAGTGACCAAGAAACTCAATTGAAAGTTGTTGCCAAGTGCATGGAACGATGCAGATCCACATAGTTAGCCTTAAACCCACAAAAATGCTGGTTCATGGTGCCAAAAGGAAACATTGTTGGGCACATAGTTTGTAAAGTGGGGTTGAAAACTGATCTCGATAAAATAAGAGTGATCGCACAAATGGAAGCACCAAAGGATATCACTGGAGTTAAATCATTCCTAGGCCATGTGGGTAATTACTGACTATTTATAAATTATTTATCCCAAATATCATATCCACTAGACATGCTCACGAACAAGGGAATAACATTTACATGGACAAAAGAACAAGAGAACACATTCAACAAATTAAAGGTACATCCAAACTAAAACAAAGAGTTTCATGTCCATGTAGATCTAAGTTGCCAAATCAAAATAGGAATCAAAATCGGGTACATGGCTACGATAAGCCAATATAGCAAAAAATATTAGGGGTCTAGCTACGTCCATACAAAAAACATATAAAAATCATAAATATGTATATCTAAAATTAAATAAATTAATTATATATTACAAATTAAATAGATACATTATAAATTAAAAATAAATATATTTATATTTAATAATACTATTTAATTTTTAAATTTAGTATTATTCATAATTTATAATTTTATTAAATAATTATTAATATATAGTTTAATAAACAATATGCTAATATAGAACATAATGATTTAAATTTTAAAACTATTTTATAATATTAATTATTAAATTATTTAAAACTATATATTAAATATAAATGAAACTATTATGGGTGGGGGGAATTATGATTACCAATTGAGTAGGTTAGATGCTTGACTCACTAGCTTTCTCAGACTTACTGGACACAAAGGGTTTTTTGGCGTTGCTTATTCTTATTCTTGTCATTGGTTTTCAATTCATAGATTTTGGTAAATATAAAATAAATATCAATGAAATGCCAACAACTAAAATATCATTTCTCAATTCATAGATTCGCCTGAAACAAAACGAAGTTTTTATGCATAATGCAGACCAAGGTTAAGGTTAGGATTTTTAATTTTCGGGAGTAAAGAATGTTTTTTAAGGTTTTTTAGAGGTGGGGACAAAAATTCCGAACCCTATACGATTCTATGCTGATTCCATGTAGAACCCAATTCCAGGATGTTTCGTACTTGGGATTGGACTAAATTTCGAGTGGTTCAGCAACATAGATGTAGATGCATCAAATTTCACAATTGAGCAACATTGGCGCAAGTTGGGCCTCAAGGACTCAATCATTCCATTTTCTTTGTCATTTGACTACTATCAAATGTCAAGCGTAGCTACATTACTACAAAGAGGGAAGTGTCAGGAATGTTTTGTTTAGTATAAAAAAATCAACACTACCTCCTGGAAACACTCTTTACATTCTACGTGGATCATCAAGCATTAATATACCTAGTAAACAAACCAATTATACAAGGTTGTGTAAGTAGATGGTTGTTATTACTTCAAGATTTCACATTCACTATCACTGTATGACCAAGGAAGAGTCACGTAATAGCAAATCAATTATCAAGGATTAAATCAAGAGAACCACCTAAAGGCGTGAATGAAAACTTCCTTGACACCCACTTATTCCAAATGGCTACATTGTCTCCTTAGTACAAGCACATTGGGGAGTAACTCTACATCAATGTTCCCAAAAGACATGCCACCAAGGGAAAGGGGGAAGATAGCTTTAAAAAGTAAAACATCTCAACTCCTCAATGGGCTTCTGTACAAAATGAGATCTAATCACATTCTTAGAAGGTGTGTCATGCACAAAGAAACAAAAGGAGTATTAGAGAAAGTGCATGAGGGGTTTATGAGCAGCTAGGATTGGATGCTACTACCAAAAAAGTCCTCTTGGTTGGCCTATGGTGGCCGATGCTCCATACAAATGCAAGGGAGTGTATAGTCAGATGTGACACTTGCTAGAGAGTAGGGAAATTGTTGAAGACAAATTATATTCCACTCTCACCATCACAACCACAAGATCTTCAAGAAGTGGGGATTGGAATTTGCTGGTCCTCTTAAAGTCAACCAACTCCATCGGTGTAGATATATTGTTGTAGGCTTGTAGCAACAAAGTAAACTAAATAGACAGAAGCTAGAGCATTGCTAGATAACACAACACTAAGCACTACTAGATTCATTCATGAACACATAGTCACTAGATATGGCATTCCTATACAAATAACTATTGATAAAGTGGGACACTTCGTAAACCATGTGATCCAACTTATGATGAGCGAGTTTCAAATATTTCGTACCCTCTCGAGCCTATACTACCTAGGAGTGAATAGTTAAGTGGGGTCGATGAATAAATTACTCATTTCCTTCATAAATTGTGCATAATTGAAGGAATCGATTGGGAGAAGTTACTAGCCATAATTTGGGATACAAAACAACGAACAAAGTAACCATGTGACACACACCATTTCAACTGATGTATGGCCAAGAATTCATGTTCCCTCCAAAATATATGGTACCAAGCCTAAGAATAGCCATGGAGAATCGGTTGGGTGATATTGAAAGTTTAAAGGAAAGGATTTTCCAATTAAATAAGCTTGATGATTGAAGAGTACTGGCACAATGGGCAACTGATGTGATGCAAAAATGGCAAAGAGACTAACATGACAAGCATCTCCAAAGAATGAAATTCTGATTGGCGTAGTTAGTTCTAAAATGTAACAGCCGTGATGAAATTAAGCTTGGTAAGTTCAAGTTAAGGTGGTTAGGACCTTTTAAAATAAGAGAAGTACTAGGGAATGGATCTATAAAGTTGGAAAACTTAAATGGCAATTTGATAAATGATGTTGTCAACGAGTCTAAACTGAAGATATACAAGGATAGACAAGAAGCCACCATCGCTATAAGTATGATAGATTGGACAACTAAGGAGGCCAAAGAAGTAACCAAGGAGATCTTGGAGAAGCTTGTCGTAAGTGCCATAGCCAAACACAACCGTACTTGACAAAATGTATGTTTGCTCCACCACCCAAATGCATAAAGATATATGGCAAATGGAGATTGCACAACCCATACGTTGGAATAAGATCGAGATACATTAGTTATGAATTACATCCAAAAGAAGGATATGATCAACCTGATGATGGGGTAAATGGAGAAGAATGCAATCAACTTGTTGAGGAATACTTAAAATTCTTTGATTAGTATCCATTCATACTTCCAATTGAAGAACAAGTCCATCATCTTCGTCTAGTAGTGATGGCAGAATGCTACATTGTGGTGGAACGATTAGGGTATGATCAAGCAATACAAGGATACACAGGAACACGCCACTTAATAGAATCTAATGCACCACCACCCCCTATATCTCGAACAATTTGGGTTTGGCGAACTATACATAATTGTACAGCTATTCCATCCCTATGAGTTTAAGAAGTTACGTGGTACCAGCAATGAAGAGGACAATTTATTGATTCTCAGTGGAACAAGACTAATAAAGGTATGACAAATTTTCCAATGGTGGAAGAAATTTTTCAATTGGAATATGTTGAAACCTGTTGGCGAACGAGTGTTATACAAGACTGTATGATAGTTGTATAATGAGGCACAAGATGGAGGTAAAGTTACAAAATTTAAATTCAAAGGGTGAAAAAAGAAAAAGAAAATTAGAAAATAAGGAAAAATTGGAAACCAAAAAGAACAAATATTATATTGAAAAATTTAATGAGAGAAAAGGGAATATTGATGAAGAAATTGAAAGACATAATAAAAGAAGAAAAATTCTTATGATTGTACAACCTACAAAAACACATTGTATGGCCTCTTAAATCCA